>PVIH01004465.1:9142-140010 GCA_004025045.1 Sigmodon hispidus
AGATAGAATCTCTGAAGTGGAAGACTCAGTAGCTCAAATAGATATATCAGTCAAAGAAAACAGTAAAACTAAAAAAGCCATAACTCAAAATGTTCAGGAAATCTGGGACACCATGAAAAGACCTAATTTGAGAATAATAGGAATAGAAGAAGGAGAAGAATACCAGCTCAAAGGCACAGATAATGTTTTCAATAAAATCGTAGAAGAAAACTTCCCTAACCTGAAGAAGGAAATGCCTATAAAGATACAAGAAGCTTAAAGAACACCAAATAGATATGATCCCAAAAAAAAGTCAGTGCGCCACATTATAATCAAGCCACAAAACATACAGAACAAAGAAAAAATTTTAAGAGCTGCAAAAGAAAAGGGCCAACTCACATATAAAGGCAGACCCATCAGAATAACGCCTGACTATTCAATGGAAACGATGAAAGCTAGAAGGGCTTGGTCAGAAGTTATACAGATCCTAAAACAGCATGGCTGCCGAACTAGAATACTATACCCTGTAAAATTATCAATTACCAGAGATGGAGTAAACAAGGTATTTCAGGACAAAGTCAGACAGAAAGAATATCTATCTACCAATCCACCACTACAGAGAATATTAGAGGGGAAACTCCACCCTAAGGACCCCAGATACACCCACGAAAGCACAAACAACCAATAAGTCCACAGAAGAATACCCTAGAGAAAGGAAATACAAACAAGTTGCCACCAAAAATGGCAGAAAATATGAATCAATGGTCACTAATTTCCCTTAATATCAATGGTCTCAACGCTCAAATAAAACGTCACACACTAACAAGATGGATACAACAACAGAAGCCATCCTTCTGTTGCCTACATGAAACACACCTCAACTGCAAAGACAGACACAGGCTTAGAATAAATGGTTGGTTAAAGATTTTTCAGTCAAACTGTCCTAAGAAACAAGCAGGGGTTGCAATCCTAATATCTAACAAAGTAGACTTTAAGCTAAAAGCAATTAAAAGTGACCAAGATGGTCACTACTTATTTATCACAGGAAAAATTGGTCAAGAGGAGATTTCAATCTTAAATATTTATGCCCCTAATATAGGGGCACCTACTTATGTAAAAGAAACACTGCTAAAACTCGAACCCACTTCAATTCTTACACCCTAATAGTGGGAGACTTCAATACCCCACTTTCAACCCTGGATAGATCAACCAGACAGAGCCTCAATAGAGAAATAAGGAGTCTAAAAGAGGTTATGATGCAAATGGATTTCATAGATATCTACAGAACCTTCCACCCAAAGGCAAAGGAATATACATATTTCTCAGCTCCTCATGGAACTTTCTCCAAAATTGACCACATAATTGGTCATAAGGCAAATATCGACAGATAAAAAAAATTGGAAATGATCCCTTGTAACATATTGGACCACCAAGGCCTAAAGTTAGAGTTCAACAACATCAAAAGCCAAAGAAAGCCTACCAACTAATGGAAACTAAACATCACTCAGCTGAACCATCTCTGGGTCAAGGAAGAAATTAAGAAAGAAATCAAAGTCTTCCTAGAATTCAATGAAAATGAATCTACAACATATCCAAACAGCAGTCTTAAGAGGAAAATTCATAGCGCTAGATGCCTATATGAAAAACCTAGAGAACTCTCACACTAGAGACCTAACAGTGCAGCTGAAAGCCTTAGAACAATTAGAAGGGAACTCACCTAGAAGGAGTGGACAGCAGGAAATAATCAAACTTAGAGCTGAAATCAATACAATAGAAACAAAAAGAACAATACAAAGAATCAATGAATCTAAGAGTTGGTTCTTTGTGAAAGTTAACAAGATAGATAAGCCCTTAGCCAAACTAATCAAAAAACAGAGAGAGTGTGTTCAAATCAACAAAATCAGAAATGAAAAGGGGGACATAACAACAGACCCCCAGGAAATACAGAGAATTATCAGGTCATATTTTGAAAATCTGTATTCCACAAGACTGGAAAACCTAGAAGAAATGGACAGCTTTCTGGACAGGTACTATCTACCAAAATTAAATGAAGATCAGATTAATTACCTAAACAGGCCTATAACCCTTAAGGAAATTGAAGCTGTCATTAAAAACCTCCCCAAAAATAAAAGCCCTGGTTCAGATGGTTTCAGTGCCAAATTCTACCAGACATTCAAAGAAGAATTACTACCGTTACTCCTCAAATTAATTCACACAGTAGAAACTGAAGGAATATTGCCAAATTCCTTTTATGAGGCCACAATCACTCTAATACCCACGCCACTCAAAGACACAACAAAGAAGGAGAATTACAGACCAATTTCCCTCATGAACACTGATGCAAAAATTCTCAACAAAATTTTGACAAACCATATACAACAATGTATAAAAGATATCATCCACCACAACCAAGTAGGCTTCATCCCAGAAATGCTGGGCTGGTTTAACATAACGAAAAACTGTAAATGTTATCCATCATATAAACAAACTAAAGGAAAAAAACCACATGATCATATCCTTAGATGCGGAAAAAGCCTTTGACAAAATCCAACACTCCTTTATGATTAAAGCCCTGGAGAGATCAAGAATACAGAGAGAATACCTAAATATACTTAAGGTGATTTACAAGAGGCCGACAGCCAGTATCAAACTTAATGGAGAAAAACTTAAAGCAATCCCACTAAAGTCAGGAGCTAGACAAGAACGTCCTCTCTCCCCTTATCTATTCTATATAGTTCTTGAAATTTTAGCTAAAGCAATAAGGGAACAAAAAGAGATTAAGGGCATACAAATTGGAAAAGAAGTGAAGCTATCTCTATTTGCAGATGATATGATTGTATACATAAGTGACCCACAAAATTCTTCCAAGGAACTGTTACAGCTGATAAACACCTTCAGCAATGTAGCAGGATACAAGATTAACTCAAAGAAATCAGTAGCCCTTCTATACACTAAAGATAGAAGAGCTGAAAAAGAAATAAGGGAAACATTACCCTTCATAATAGTTGCAAATAGTATTAAATACCTTGGAGTAACTGTACCCAAAGAAGTAACAGACCTATTTGACAAAAATTTTAAATCATTGAAGAAAGAAATTGAAGAGGATATCAGAAAATGGAAAGCTCTCCCATGTTCCTGGATTGGTAGGATCAACATAGTAAAAATGGCAATTCCACCAAAGGCAATCTACAGATTCAATGCACTGCCCATCAAAATCCCAACACAATATTTTTTGGACCTTGAAAGAACAATACTCAATTTCATTTGGAATAAGAGGAAAGCCAGGATTGCCAAAACAATTTTACTCAACAAAAGAACCTCAGGAGGTATCACCATCCCTGACTTCAAGCTATACTATAGAGCTACATAATAAAAACAGCCTGGTACTGGCATAAAAACAGATTTGTGGACCAATGGAATAGAATTGAGGATCCAGACATTAACCCAAAAACCTATTAACACCTGATCTTTGACAAAGAGGCTCAAAACATTCAATGGAAAAAAGATAGTATACTTAACAAATGGTGTTGGCATAGCTGGATGGAAGTGTGTAGAAAAATGCAAATATATTCTTGCCTGTCACCCTGCACAAAACTCAAATCCAAGTGGATCAAAGACCTCAACTTAAACCCAACCACTTTGAACTTGATAGAAAAGAAAGTGGGAAATATACTTCTACAAATTGGCACAGGCCACCACTTCCTAAATATAACACCAGTGGCACAGACACTAAGACCAACAATCAATAAGTGGGCTCTCCTGAAGCTGGGAAGCTTCTGCAAAGCCAAGGACACTGTCAATAAGACAAAATGACAGCCTACAGAATGGGAAAAGATTTTCACCAACCCTACAAATGATAGAGGACTGATCTCTAAGGTATATAAAGAGCTCAAGAATTTAGAGCCCAAAACTTTGAATATCCCTATCAAAAAATGGGGTACAGATCTAAAAGGGAATTCTCAGCAGAGGAACTATGAATGGCTGAAAGGCACCTGAAAAAGTGCTCTTCATCTTTAGCCATCAGAGAAATGCAAATCAAAACAACTTTGAGAACCACCTAACAGCTGTTAGATTGGCTAAGATAAAAGGCACAGATGACAGCCTATGTTGGAGAGGATGTGGAACAAGAAGAACACTCCTTTATTGTTGGTGGGAGTGTAAGCTTGTTCAGCCACTTTGGAATGCAATATGGAGGTTTCTCAGAAAATTGAGAATCAATCTCCCCAAGGACCCAGCAGTACTACTTCTGGGTGTATACCCTAAAGAGGCACAATCACACTCCAAAGGTATTAGCTCAACTATGTTCATATCAGCATTATTTGTAATAGCAAGAACCTGGAAACAATCTAGATGTCCCTCAACTGAAGAATGGATTAACAAACTGTGGTACATTTACACAATGGAATACTACTCAGCAGTAAGAAAAAATGATATCCTAAAATTCGAAGGCTAATGGATGGATCTGGAGAATATCCTCCTGAGCGAGGTATCACAATCTCAGAAAGATAAGCAGGGGATGTACTCACTCATTAGTGGTCTCTAAACAAACAAACATGAAAAAAAGCCAAACATGCCCAAGCTGCAAACCACAACCACTGAACAGCTTGGGATCAGAAACACCCTGGACTGACCCTTCGGACCCCACTCCAACTATAGGAACACCTGACTCACTCTTGAGAGAGGATGGACAAAACTGGATTTGGCCAGGAGTGGAGACTGATCCAAACATTATTGGGTCAGTGGGACCATAGGACTCTCTGCTCCCTGCCCAGGGACGGAATGGGGAGTTGCAGAGAAGAAAAATGACTTGATCTGGTGGGAGGGGGAAGGGACCTTGAATAAGGATATACAGGGATGGAAAAAAAAATTCAGAGGGAAAGCTGAACACAAAGTAAATATATGTGTAGCAATCTTATTTGCATTATCACCCTTGATAAGTCATGCTTATGATTCTTATCCTCTTTATAGTTTTCAGCATTTTAAATTCATTTTACTGTTTTTTGATAAATATAAAATAAATAAAGAAGAAAAAAATAAAATTGTTATGTTGTTTAAAATATGTTATCTCATATGTTCATATAACACATTTTACTCAAGTTCATCCCTTCAGTTCTTTACCTATCCCCTAACCTCTTTTCCCTCTCACCTGTATCTACTCTTTTATTTTTTTTAATCCATGAATTCACATAGTGCTGCCTTCATGTGCATGGATGCCCAACCATCTCCCAGTGTTGGAGTATCCCCCCAGGGAACACATTCTTGAAGGATACTGACTTTCTTTGGCCCAGCAGACATAAATTTCCAAACCTTATTAAATGCAAACATTATTCAGCATCTTTTTCCTATTATGTAAAAATCTTTGTGACATTCTGGCTGAAGAGTAAGGCTGTAAGACTATATTTGAACTGTCATCAGGAGACAGAGGCACTCTGTGTGATGCTCAATCACAGGTTTGATTGATAATTTTTATATGTACACACCAAGATGTACCCCATGTCTGACTGAGCACATATTAGTTTTTACTTGTAAGAGTCACAAGTGTTTGTGTGTGTGTGTGTGTGTGTGTGTGTGTGTGTGTGTTCCTGTGTGTTCCATCTCAGATAGATGGATCAAAAGAAACTAAAATATAAAAACATCTAGTAAGAGACACAAAGCACATTATAATATCTGCGAAATTTTTCTCCCATAAAATATAAATAGTAAGCATGACTTTAACTCTACAAAAATAAAATTGATACTTATGAAGATATATGCAAATTCATACATTACATAAATGCTGAAATACTTAGATTGAATACTAAGCATACTAAAATGTTTGGAAAATGCAGTATCATTGAATGATATATTAGTAGTTATATCACTAGTATATCACTAATCAAAGAAGAATTTGTTCACTCATTTTCTTAGTCATTCTGGTGTTGATTGCTGAATCTTTTCTGTGATCATTTCAGCTTTGTGGCCACTTCATATCTTATAGGAAGAGTTTTCAAGATTCATTTATCTGGTGATAAATTGCTTAAAAAGGGATGAAACTGACTGGTTCTCACGAAGCTTCTCCTTTACACTTACAATAACTTAGGCCTCTTCTCACATGTTACACTCATGTAACATAGACTGTAACCAAAACCCTGCAAGCAGACAGACTTCTGTAGAGTACTGAGGCAAAAGGTGGAAGAATTCAGAGCTGTGGAAACACATTTTCAAGGAGCTTGGAGAAAAGTAAGTCTTCTTGGCTGCAGAATAGCCCCTGGGGTTCACAGAGCCATGGGGGAGATTATTAAGCTCCTTTTCAGCACCTGGCTTTGGGGTAGTGACCTGGCAATTTGACAAAGCTAAGGTTGGTCATGGCCTAGAAAGAAATGTGTAAAAAAAGCACAGTGTCATGTTAAACAGAGTAGTGACGGTCAAAGAGAATGGTGGGAGAGATAATGAGAAAATGAACACGACTTTGTTTTGGCCTCTGATAGAGTGAGCTGGCTGATGGAGCTTGTCTCCTAGCAGAGTATACAATAACTGAATTTTTCTTGACAATCAGTCATATGTGAGAGGGTAATGCAAAATTTTGTTGTGCTGGTGTTTCAAACACTATAGATCCCTTGGCATACTTCATGGGTATTTCAAAGGCTGATACTATTAATGAACAGAGTTGAATTAATTAATTATTTGTCTGATGGAAATTTAACCCAAGGCCTTAGGCTTTCATGGAATTTCTAGGACTGACTGCATTCACACATCCCTGAAATTTCTCTCTCTCTCTCTCTTTCTCTCTCTCTCTCTCTCTCTCTCTCTCTCTCTCTCTCTCTCTCTCTCACACAGATTCTTCTCCTATACAATATATGCCCACCACAGTTTCCCCTCTCCATTCCTCCTGCTTTTCGACACCTCCCTTCCTCTAGGAATCCACTCCTCCACCTCCCACCAGAAAACAGCAGGACTATTAGAAACATCAAAACAGGGCAAATAAAGTACAAGAGATACAAGACAAGGCAAAAGTCCTCCCATCAAAGTTAAGCAAGGCAACCTAACAGGAGAAAAACCCAGAACAGGCAAGAGTGTCATAGATTTATCCACTCCCACTGCCAAGAGTCCCACAAAAACACCAAGCTATCAGTCTCAGCATATAAACAGAGGACCTGGTATAGACTCATGAAGGCCCTTTGCTTGCCTCTTTAGTTATCTGGGAGCCTCTATGTGCCCTCTTTATTTGAGTCAGTGGGCTACAGTTTACTTGTGTCCCCGTTACTCCTACTATTGTTACATTTCCTCTCAACACGAGATTGGAATATCTAGGGATTGGACCTGTTAGATCCCTTCAATTTAGCCTCTTTCTCCACATAATACTTGACAGTGGGTCTCTGCATCTGCTCCCATCTTCTGCCAAAAGAAGCATCTCTGACAATGACTGAACAAGGCACCAATTTATGAGTAGAGCAGAATATCATTAGGAATCATTTCAGTGATTTTTTTTTTATATCAGTAGTGTTTAGCTATACACCAAGTCTCTCTATATACAGTCTCTGGTTCCTGGCCACTTAAGTAGTGTCTGGCATGGGCTACCTCCAGTGGAGTGGGCTTCAAATTAAATCAGAGAGTGTCTGGCCACTTTTACAAGTCCTGTGCCATCAGTGCCAGCATATCGCTCAGGAATTACTGTCTGTTCGTCAAAGATTTTGTGGCAGGATAGGTGTCTGTGTTTCTCTTTCGATAGCCTTCAGGGTACATTTCCTCACTAAAGTCAGTAGAGCACAAGAGTGAAGTCTCCTTGAAGACACCAGCTCTTTATTTTTTTACTATCAATAAACTATGTCGATGTTTTCCTTGGCAATTGTGTCTTCCTCTTAGTTTTCAGAGAGCAACCCTCTGTCCTAGCATCAACCTGGATTGTTTGGGGATTTCCACAGTACTCCTTTAGCCAACAACTCAAAAAAGGTAACCTATTCCCAGTACTGGAAGCCTTGTCTGATTGCCAGAGGTGGCCCATTCAGATTCTTTGCTCTCCTAGATTCTAAGAAGTTTCCACTGCATTAGGTTTTATCTGCACTCTCTCCTTCCATTCCACCCCCACACTGCACTCCCAACCACCCATGATCCCTCCAGCCCCAGTCCTCAGCTGCTTTCAGGTTTTTACGAAATCCACATTCAATAGAGCAGTAATATCATATAAATACATAAAAATGTGAGAAATGAGATATCAAAAATCAAATAATTCAGTTTGAGGGGTTACAGGTCTAAACAGAATTTTCATTGGAGTAATCTCAAATGGCTGAGAAACAAAGAAATGTTCATCATCCTTAGCAATAAGGAAAATACAAATCAAAACTACTTTGAAATCCATCTTACATCAATCAAAATGGCTAAGATCTCATGCTACCATGGATGTGGAATACAAGGGTCACTCCTCCTTTGGAAAAAAACTAAATTTCTCCACCCACTTTGGAAGTCAGTGTGGCTGGCAGTTTCTCAGGAAATTGGGAATCAGTCTACCACAAGACCCAGGTATACCACTTTTGGGCATATTCCCAAAGGACACTTCACCCTACCACAAGGACATTTGCTCAACTATATTCATTGTGTTTTTTTTTTTTTTCATAGTAGTCAGAAACTGTTAACAGCCTAGATGTCCCTCAATAGAAGGATGGATAAACAAAACTTGCATTTACACTATTGTACATTTTCGTACTCATCTATTAAAAAAATTTCTGAAATTTTCAGGCAAATGGAAGGGAATAGAATAACACATTCTGAGTATAGTAACTATGATCCAGAAAGACAAACATGGTATGTATTCATATCATTTATTAGTGGATATTATCAATTAAGAAAATGATAACCAAGCTACCGTTCACAGAGCAAGAGATGTTCAGTTAAGAGAAGGACTTGTTTTCTTTAAGGGCCTGGTAACAGGAAGTTTAATTATGCTTCAGTAAGTAAATGAGCAGCATGAATGGGCTTTTTTGTAAATGGGGAGATCATAAGAGTGGGTATGAATCTGAAAGGACTGATAATTGAGTTTGATGGGGTACATGATGTAAAATCACCAATTTTATATATTTGAGTAGGGCTTCAGATAGACTCAGGATCTTACTGGGAAAGGTTAAATAGAATAGAGATTTCTTCTTATATGCCATCTAGAAACCACCCAGAAATTAAAACAAGAATAAAGAAACTAGATTCCAACAGTCAGAAAGATAGCTTTACAAAAACAGTATCAACACACAAAATTACCTCTAAGGATTGGATGTGATCATATTTCCCTTTAATTTCAGCACTTGGAAGATAAAGGCAGTCAAACTTCTGCAAATTTGAGATCAGTATTGTCTACATAGCAAGTTCCTGGCCAAACAAAGTGACTTCAGTGAGATTCTGTCTCAATAAATCTATCAACCAATCAATAAATCAATTAAACAAATGTCAGCCGTGCTGGTTCACACCTCTAATTCCAGAATTTTCCAGTATTTGGGACAGTAGTGCTCCTGAAATTTTAAGACGATCTTTAGCTATATTTGAGTTTTAGAAAAGACTTTATTACAGCCTACTGGGTTTATGTCTGAAGAAGATAGTAATACCTGATAATATTCACAGGTCCAAAGTTTCCATCTCTTAAATCCAGAAACACTTCATTGCCAAGAACAAATACATATATTTTTAAACTGAAACCACAGTGATAGTGATGGTATCACCTCTCAAACTGCTGACTCTCTTCTGGGGATACATGTTACTGCTGGCTGAAGTCAGAACACACTGTACTTACTAGAGCTCAAGACTTTATGGATTTTTAAAGATACAGAAAAGGGAAGATACTATTTCTTTGAGGCTCATCCTGCATCCTATCTTAGTACTAGGCTCTCTCCTCAAATTTATCTTGAAAGGAATCCTAAAGAAAGGATTGTCTGAATCTACACAATATCTGATAAAAAGAAATCAGTGAATCACACCAGAATTCATGAGTTCCAGGAATTTCCCACAGAAATGCATGTAATTTCTTTTAAAATTCTGACATTCAAAGCACTGTCAACCATTCACTCAAAAGGAGACATATACATATATATGTTATAAGTTATCAAAAATCTGATTTTCCAAGTACTCCCAGGAGTTAGACAGATTGCTTCTTGCATTTCCTCTCATCTTGAGATGTGAATGTCTGAAATGTAAGGCTATTCTATTTGAAATCAGAATCCAGACAAGTGCCTTAGAGGGCTTGCTGTCATTTGGCTGCTTGTTCATTTATAAACTTGCTTGAACAACAGGGCTCGGGTCTGCTTTCAGTGCAAAATCTTTGAACACTATATTTTGTTACTACCCTCAGTGTCTAAACCATACTACTTCATGCAACCTCTAGCTGCCTGTAGAATCAATTTTAAGGTTTACTGACTTGTCAATAACTGCATACTCTGTGTCCCACTTCAGAATTACTTCAGAATGGCAGTTATTGTGGAAAAAGAAAGAGAAAAATGAGAGGACCCAGCTTTGCTCAGATTCAAATGATTACTATCTTTTTTTTATTTTTCCCTGATAATCCTTGACCTCCCACTGCATTAATTTTAATTCTCATGCACCCAGGAGAGGAAGCAGTTCCAACTGGAGGAATAGGGTGACTTTTGCGAAAGGCCGAACTCCAGTATACATCTATATTGTACGAACCAGTTACGTTCAAATTTCCCATTTTCAGTTCTCCACAGGTCAGTTCATTCTGTTCCCTGTGAGACCTTTAGAATACAGCCTGTACTCGAGTTGGACACAGTTTAATACCCACATTAAATTGGAGTGTCATGAAAATGTGTGGTTTTGGTGACTACTTATAAAAATATGCTTTTCCCCCCGAGTTCCGGTAGCCCTGTTTCAGTTCACCAGACAGCAGGTGTTTGGATTCCCTGCTGCCAGTTAGTCTTAGAACACGATCTGCACAGCTGTGTATATTTTTTCAAAAGGCACTCCTTCTAAGCACCAGCCGGAGCTTTTTTTGGGTCAGCAACCAAATAACAAAAGCAACTATCAGCTTCTAAAGCCCTCCAGTTCAGGTTTCGGTATGGAACTTCCTACAACGCCTTTTTTCAAGACACATATTTCTGGAAAATCAAGAGATTAGTCAGATTTCTATTCCATATTTGCCTATACTTTAGTCATTTGAAGTTGCTCTTTCATGTACTAAACATCATGAACTTTAATAAAAGTATTAGACGTGAATATTTACAATAGCTAATCAGTAAGCAATCAGCTAGAAAATCTAAAAGAAATATTGTATCTTTATTGGAGGAAGAAAAACAAACAAAAAAATAATAGTTAATGCAACATCCAAGAAAACGACAAATTGCATCCATATTAAAGTATTATCTGTAATCAATATGTTATCTTTGTAATATTTTAATCTCATGAGATTTCACATTCAATAGTCATCCAAAAGCTGGATTTGCCTGTCTGTAGCAGATATAGATTTATATTTTATTTAAAAAAAAGAGCAAGGGAAATAGAGAAATGGAAAGAGTGGTAAAATGAATAGCTGCAAAGAAGTAATATTTCCAAATATAAGTTGTAGGGCAAAAAAATCAAGAACAAGAAAGTTCAATCAAACTATCTAGAGCTTTATGTTTTCTTGTTTGTTAGAGAAAGAATCAATATGTATTGAAACAGAATTTGCAAGCTTAGAATATCTGTGAAATATATTTTCAACATAAATTGAGTTATCTTATATTACCTTGTAGGAGTTGAATTAACTGTTATGAGCTTCTAGCATATCAGTTTAAATGTAGAGTACAATCTTCAAGTGAGATTAACTGTATACTTTCTTCAAAAAATAAAATGAAGCCTTTATTCCTAACATTCCTGTTATTCTCCCCATGCTACCAACTATGACCTGTTTTTTATTCATTTAAAGTAGGGCTAGACTAGTTAATGTGTATTCTTAAGTGAATGTTACCAGTGCTCCACCTAGGTATTATATAAACAGATTTTATCATTAGCTGTTTCTATTTTTCAATTTTTGTGTTTGTAACTCGCCTAGAATTTTATGTTCTTGTGGGAATAACAACAGACTTGGTATTTGAAAATTGCAGTTTCCATCTATGATCAAATTATTATTGTGAGCTCTGGCCAGTGCCCATTTCTTCTTTTATAAATGGAAGTTAATTACTTTTATCCCCTTGTGCCAGATTTCCTATATTTCTGTGTTAAGGAGACAGTGTCAGCACAACTGTTCCTGGTCCCCAACACCATTACCTACTGAAGTTATTCAGATAGAGCTGGTGTTCTGCCTGCCAAAGACATTAGAGAAAACACTGAGTTGCATATAGTGCACACACTATAATAGTGGGCCTGTAGCATTGTACAGATTTGTCTTCAGCAAAGTGGTCAGGAGTTTTAATATGTTCTCAGGACTGCCTCGGAACCCACTCATTTAACTAAGAGTTACAAAGAATTTTAGTATTTTACAGGTGTGTCTCCTTCAAGGACATCTTTCCAAACTGCCAGATGGTCAGACTGCAGAAGAATATCTGCACCTATAAAATGACGACACATTTATAAACATTACATTTATTATGCAGGTGGTTTTAAAGGTTTTGATTTATTTATGGAAATGTTTACTCTGGACCTGAATAGTCTGCATGTATATTTTATAATGTTGACAGCATTTAAGAGATGCTGACATTCCATACGGTACTGAAGTACAATAACAATGTTAAAATATGATTTCTTTTATTGAACATCTGTGGTTAAAATCATTAGATCAGTTTGAATTTTAAATAGGACATTTTAAGTCAGAAGTCTATTAATCAGCATACCTTCAGATACAAAGTATTTCTCTTATTCATTTTTGAAGTTATTATGGGATCATTTGAAATATTATAAAACAAAAGAATATCTTTGTCTCTCAGAAAAGATAGTATAACGCTAATCTAGATTCATTTCAAAGGCCTGTGTCTGCAGAGGTCAAAACATCAGTTAGAGTAACTACCAAATGTAAAACATTATATCGACAATTTGACCCATGATAACTTATTTTTAGTTATTCCCCAGGAAAAATAGTTTAGAGACGATCCATGTGAATATTTTTGAAAATGGGTGTATACATAGATAGATAGACAGGCACACATACAGATAAATATTAATGGAAGATGAAGAGAGATCTTAACTCTTGCTTCTCATATAGAGGACCTAGATTTGACTCCCACAACTCACATGCTGACTGACAACTGCTTTAACTCCCAGGGGACTTGATGCCCTCTTCTGGTCCCACTGGGTGCCAGTCTTACATATGATAAAAACACATTCATTTAGGCATATATGCTCATATACATAAAGAGTATAATTAATGATAGGAATATAGATACAGAGAGAAAATACAAATGCAAGTACTATTTAACTTTAAAATGTGTATTCATGTCTATGCAAACTTAGAATATAAGTATCTCTGTGTCACAAAATTGTGCTTATTAAATTCACGATACATCTATAATACTCAGCCTTATATTATGTACATATGTGTGCATGCATTAAATATGTTTATATATGTTTATTCTATGTGATCTTAAGAATTATCTAGAAAAAGTATACCTTAAAAGTTTGAAAAACACAAACTTATGAAAGTAGAAATTATTAAAAGAGATAAAAGGAAAAATACAAATTACTTCATGGATCTACATTTGATAATTTCCAAGAAAAAGTTTGCACTTTGTAAATTAAGAAGAAATTATGAGAATATGAATAGAGTTGGTATGGTAAAACATAGCTGAAAATAATTAAGACATTTTTACCCAGAAGAAATAAGTGGACCCTTAATTAGAAAATGTCATTTATCACCCTCGCTAACCAAGCTGGCCTTTAATTCTTGCAACCTAGTACCCTTGGCACAGCCATGTGTTCTACTTAATGCCTCTCCATCTGGCTCTGATATTTAAATATTAGCCAGTGCTGTCCACTTTTCTAGCAAAAATTTTCTTAGAAGAATAGATAAATAAATTCAAGATAGTTACATGCATATAAGTAGTAGAGAACATGGCACACGAGAGATAACAAGGTGAATCGAACCATTATTCATAAAAAGTTTCACTGACAAATCTCTCTTCCTGTTTTCTACCACGGCCCCCTCTTTGCCATCCCTAGTGTGCATGTGCAGATGCATGTGAGTGTTCATGGGGTGGGGAAAAGTTTACATCAGATATCACCATTTATCACTGTTTACCTTATTTTTTGAGACAGGCTTTTTCACTGAACTTAGATCTCACTAATTTGTAAAGACTGACTGCCAGCAAACCTAAGGTATTCTCAGTGTCTCTTTCCATCTCTCAGCCCTGGGGATACAGGTGTTTATTCTAAACACCTATGGGTTGTGCACATCCAAAATCATCCAAAATCAGGCCCTCATATTTGAGCCATAAACCATTTTTGTTTTGCTCAGCTATCTCCCCATGATGACTGGTTAGTTTTTGTAAGTCTAGAGAGAGTGTTCATTTAAAAAACAGTACTCATAAAGAAACATTAATTCTGAAGCTAAAACCTTAAATTCTTAGCAGGAACTCATACTTGTTCTTACCTATGCTATAAGGAAGAATATATTCCCCATGATTCAACCTTTTATGTTTGAAGTTGATGCTTATTAAGATGCTTTTATTGAATATAAATGAACATGGCTGAAAAGCTATGATGTAGTTAGGAGTCTTTACAAGAAAACCTTGGCAAAGTCATCTTTTCTTTTGTGGTTATTTATAATCATGACTTACAGTACTGCCCTCTCAACTCTCACTGTGTTTCTCCAATGATTCATTCCTTTTGAATTGTTTCTGGAAAAAAAAATGTACCCTGTCGTCAGCATTATCCCGTCATTTCACCAAGCCTATCATTCTTCCAGTGTGTCTACAGAATTTTTTTGAACACCTCTTTTCATTCTCTAGTTTACACATTTGTTGATACCCAAGTAGACAATAGCTGGCTATCAGAGTACAGAAGATTTATCTAGTGCTACCATTATTATATTCTCTGTCAGTCTCTCACCACAGGGACAAATCTGTTGGTTGCATTTTCATGTCAGGTAAGTTCACTTTAAGCATTCTGAAGTACAGCATACAAATTTTATGTTTCATGCATTTACTATTTAATTTTCATGACATTCACTTATCCACCTAAAATACAATGTACATGGAAACAATATAAACACAATGGTACACCTACATGTTCTTATAGAATGTAAATTTTATTCTTCATAGACTTTAAGATGAATAAAGTAAAATGGGCATAATTAAACCTGAGAACAGAAAATATATTTAAGTGGTGGGTGGAAATAACATAATATTAGACCTACATTAGCTCTATAAAGAGAAAGACCTCATTACTGGTCAATTAACTATTAATCCAATGGCAGGCAATGGTAGATCTTCATTTGGCTCAACCTTTCTAACTTTAATTTTATATTTGTTTATATGTGACTTTAATTTTTTTTTTATTTTTAGAAGTTTACTTTGGTTTGAATTTTAATTTCATAAACATCATATTTTATTCCTAATTCTCCAACTACTCAATTTTGTTGCATGTTATTAATGAAAGTTTTATGAATAATGCTATATGATTTAGCAACTAAATAGTAGCTCAGCATAGAAAAAGAAAACCTATGTCAGTATATTTTATTATTTAATACAAGGATTATCAGCCATCCTAATGCTTCAACCATTTAATATAGATTCTTACATTGTAGTGACCAACTATAAAATTATTTTTACTGCTATCTCCTAACTGTAAATTTGATACTGTTATAAACAATAATGTAAATATGATATGCAAGATGTCAGACATGTAACCACTATGAAAGTGTTGTTTGACACGCACAAGGGTCACAACCCAAGTCTGATCTAATGCATGCTAGTGCACATTCTCTTACTCATTCTGCAGTACCTTCTATTATCAGACCTTAATACAGGTTTACAGATTTGTATTAAGTTCTTCATTGACACAAAGTCTTATGGTGCAGTTAAAGCCAACATTGAACTCACAGCTCTTCTCCAGTCTCAGCCTCCTAAATACTAGATTTTGGTTTTTTCCTTTTCATTTGGGTCACCTTTTTTGCCTATGGTCTTTAGAATGTGTTTCTACTTCAAATCAAAAATTCTTTTCCCATCGGTCACACCCCTTCATGTGTCTCATGAACCTTTCCTTATTAGTTCAGAGACAACTCCATTGCCATTAAGTAACATAAGTATTACTTAAAATAATTAGTACTTGGGTGATAACTAATACAACATCTTCCTTTAAAACATTGTTGATGTACATTCTACTATAATTTTTCTGTACTTCTTATTCTTTTTGTTTACTTAATGTTCTTTGCTTTTGATTTTGGGAATTTAATTTAAGCCTTTTCCATGCTCTGTAAATACCCTGCTATTGAGCTCTGATCTGAGCCCAATAAATAATATCTTTAGTAATGCCAGGAATTTCATATTGTGCTTATATTTTAAAATAAAAATTTATCAGATAATTGTGATTATGAAACAAAAAGTTTATAGTAACCTACAGTTTAGCATGTACATTTAGTAGGTAGTAAGTAGATATGTAAATGTTATTAATATGGAAACCTAGAAATATAGTAAATTGATTTATTTTTATAAAATTTTATCAGTATCTTTGTAAAGTCAGCTGAGAAATCAACAGTGAGTCTTCATTGTATATATCTGTCTATCACTCCTTTTCAATGAAAGTCATATTCTACATTAACACAGGATTCTAGCATCATTAGCTTTACATTCTTTTATGTATATCTCTTCCTTTTTAAACATTTTTCAGTGCAAGGCAAACATTGTTCTAAAGCTGCCATAGTCTTTACAATATAAACAAACTCTTTACTTACTTTAGCGTCAGTAACCATATTTGTCACTTGCTTTTTCATGTCATAATTTTGCATTAAATATTTAATGCTTTTATAGTAAATGTTATGTTGATTCATTTCTGTATTTTCCATGATCACTATGCAACACACTGGACTTGTTTCTTCTGAAAGTTTTTCTAACAGGAAATGGGAGGGGATGGTTGAGAGAGAGATGGGGGTGGAAAGTTTAGAAGTTGCTGAGTGCTTGGTGGCTAGTGATTCCCATGATCAGTCAAGTGTAGAAGAGAAAGTTGACTGTGAAATAAAAGGAAGGTAGGATAAATATATGTACTACAAGATTTCTAGACAATATAATTTGCTTTGAACTCTCTCCAATATAATCTCTGTTACTATGTTCCAATCTTCTTATTTTCTTTAAAGCATCTATAAAAATTCTCATTCAGGGGTGGCATCTTAAATGAGACTAGCATTATTATGATTTTATTATTGATGTATCTATATTAATTTTATCTTGATGGCAGTTTTTAAGCTATAGAAAGTAATCATGTTCAAAAAATTATTAGAAATATCAATATTTTAATATTTCTTCAACATAAGGCATAAATATAAAAACTAGGATTGAGACTAATAATGCAAAATTATGCCATATTTTCATTGGATGGATCACAATTTAGAGTTTAGATTAACCATGACTTGGAAATTAATTAAGGAAGGCAATAAATAGTCAAAATGTGATGCATTCCTGGTAACAAATACTAGATATGAATTAAAGAGCATTTGATTTAAAAGCATTGTGTACAATTGTAATATTTTTGTACATTTTTTCCTATTTGAGTTGTTCCTTTTTTAAGCATTTTTTATTATGAATAAAGTCATATTTTTATCCTCTTGTTCAAACCTCAGTGTAATGAAGACATTGCCCTGAGGTGGGAACGCTCGTAATTTTACAGTTCAGAGAAAGTAGTCCCTCATATGATGTAACCAGAACCAGTTTTCATTTCAAAAAGGTAAACTCATAACATTTACTAATGAAAGAAAATTATAAAAATCCTTTATTTTAAAAGTTATCTATGTATCATAATGAAAATATCTTTGTATATTAAATATATATCTATATATTTTAAACTATTGGAGCATATAACTAATATGAGACAGATAGCTTGTTTTTATTGTAAATAGCTTTTGCTTTGAATTTTGTTTCTAGTATTGATAATCCTTACTAGCTCAGTAGAACTTCACTATGGCTATATAATATATTTGTGACTGTCCCATTATTGTTCATTTGTAGTGTATATGTAAACTTCACTTGGAAATTATTTATTAAAATTCTATTCATTTGGCTTTCTTTGAATGTAAAAAGTATTTCCTTTATGAACTTACCAAATGGTTTTACATATAACAATAAACTTTAAAATGTTGAATGTTTTATCAAAACTGTGATATTTGTACACTGAATAAAAATGTGAATATGAACAAATTAGGAATATTGGATTTATATTGAGATGTGTAAATGATAGTTAATTTTTCACAGTGAAGTGCTGGTGATAAGCCTTAGGAAACTTCACAGTTTTCCTCTCTTGACATTCCATGATGAGTCCATCATTCTGAATACTAGTTTGTATGAAAAATATAGAGCATGAATCTGGGGCTATGGTCACCCTGTTTCCTCTCCTAAGAAGTAGTTAATGTATATGCTTTCTAATGTAAACTAAGTTTCCTGGGAAGAGGAGGTTGGGGCAGCAGAAGGAGAAGAAAGAATGGAAGGTATAGTCATTGTTGGAGAGAAGAGTAAAGAAAAAGATAAAAAGAAGATATAATGCTATATATATATAAGATATATTAATATGTCTCAGAAAAGGGAAGTACTGTCCCTCTCACAGTCTAAACTAGCTTTATAACTGATTTTAGTAAAATGCATAGTCAAGAAGAAAGGAATCAGAAGTGTTTTTCCTCAGCTAACCTATTCCTTTTTTGGCAGTCCAGTTAAATTGTTACTTTTAGGCTGAGATTTTTAAACATAAAATAAATCCTATAGTCATGACCAAAGGCTACCCCAATCTAAAAAATACTGCCAATGATATTACAAGGGCATGTCTCCTAGGTGATTCTTTGTGGTAGGAATGTTTTTTATGTATTGTGAATAAAGAACTATTTTAGCCTGTGTAGAGCACCATAGAAGTGGGTGGAGAATCAGAGGCAGCCAGGTAGTAAGAAGGGTGGAGTTTGCCAGTTGCCATCCATCCCCGAAGAAGCAGCATGTAGGAGAAACGGGTGAGCCACGGGCTGTGGCCACGTGGTGGGAAGATTAATGGAAATGGGTTGAATTAAGATGAAAGAGCTAGCTAGTTATGTGCTTAAGATATGGGCCAAACAGTGTTAAAGTATATAAGCATATAATTTCATTTCTTTTGGGGGAAAAAAGCTGCGGGAGCGCAGACCAGGTTCCAAACCACCAGCACCACACTTGCGCCAGGTCACAAACCTCCGAGACCCAAAACATACCAAAAAAAAAAAAAACCTTACTACAACAATTCTAGATCCTGCCAAATTCATAATCGATATTCATACACACATACACTCTAAAGATTTGACATAACCTATTCAATATCTCCAAGGTTACAAAGAGGTTGAAAAGGAACAGGAAGTTGATAAAATGTTCAAAGGACTTCCAAGTACATGCTTGGAAATTCATCAACTCAAACATTCCATAGATTCAATGATGCATCAAATTTAATCTTTCGTGATAAATTGATATTCTAGAGGTATAATTAGGAGATGTTTTGGTGAAAGAAAAGATATAGAAGAAATTGTTTAGGGATGTGAGAAATATTGTATAAGAATAATATTTCATATAATTAGTGAGTTGGGAAACTTGTGTTTTTGTTACTAGTTGTGGTAAACAGGCACTTGGAGATTCATAGAGGTACCCTGGTTGCAAACATAACATAATGTGATTGATCAGTTTAGAGTGGAAACTTTGCTAGGTTACAAGTTTTTTTTTGGGAAAAAGGGACTTCTGTGTAAAGTCTGTTCTCATTACAATTAGAATAACATGTAAAAGAAGATAATAATAATTAAAATTGTTTTCTGTTGCAATAACAAAACAGAAACCCCAAGAAGTTTAATATCTAATATTTATTTACTATGACATGCATCCAAAGTTAATGATAATTAATTTTATATGTCATCTTGTCTAGACTCAGCAATATCAACATAGATTATAGAATAATGTAATTTTTGGTTTGACTATGACAATGTTTCTTTTTTTAATTTTTATTAGGAATAAAGTCATATTTTTTATCCATATATATATATATCCTTGTTTAAGCTCCCCTCTCCCACCCCTTCCAGTCACTCTCTCTGCTCCACATTTCTTTTTCTCCTCCCCAGCAAGGGCAGGAGGTCCCAAGGTCCCAATATTGCTCAGTCAGTTCAGCCTCCACTTCAGGCAGATCTGCTTTCCTCATCTCAATATCAAGACTGGGTCAGGTGTTCCTCTGGAGGGAATAGGCTCCAAGGTGCTGGTCCAAGGTGTTTCAGATCCCAAGCTGTTCAGCGTTTGTGGTTTGCAGCTTGGACATGCTTTGCTTTTAGCTTTTTTGTTTAGAGTCAACTAATGAGTGAGTACATGCCCTGCTTATCTTTCTGGCTTTGTGATACCACGCTCAGGAAGATATTCTCCAAATCCATCCATTTGCCTGCAAATTTTAGGATATCATTTTTTTCTTACTGCTGAGTAGTACTCCATTGTGTAGATTTAAATGACCAGGTGACAACAATAATAGTATATTGACTCAAACCCTTTTCCTCATCAGTTTCATCATAAGTACTATGAAGAGAAATAAGTTAGCAAGGTAGGTTAGATAATTCACTAGAGCTAAAGGTATTTTTCCATTAAGGTAATTTGACTAGATGGTCCTCTCTACCAGTGATAAAAAAGAGGCAGTCAATATAAAACTATTAGGAATGTAAACTTACTGTGAAGATGAAAAGGAAGATCTTGTCCAAATATGGCCATGTTTAACTTGGATTTAAACTCATATTTCATAATTAATCTGTTGTGGTCCTCAGAGGAAACAGATGACACACATAAACAGATAATTGGACATAATTTAATTAAGAAAAAAATGCAATTGTTTACAATGTGGTTGGCAGAACTAATGAGAAAGAAATAAGATCAGGAAGCACCCATCCAAGCCAGAGCGTAGTGTTATTTTACTATTACTACCTGAAAAGTGGAAAAGGCTAGGACTTAAAGATGTGGCAGGTTGAGGGGAGAGCCCTCCAAAAGAGTTGTGATTTTGGTATAGAGAAGCAACAGCCTGTGGTTCTTACTGTTCTTTTCTCCCACAATGCAGTCCCTTGATATCTATTACTACTGGTAAAATAAGACAACTTAGAGCATCTTTTGATGTGGTGCTCAGATATCATTCTGGAATTGAGACAGAACAATGTAGAGAAGTACAGTTTGATAAAGGAAATAGAAATCTGAATCATAAATCTTCACATAAATCTAAATTGTAAGCATTTGTAGAAAGATAAACTACCCCTAAGCAAGCTTTTAATTCCTAGAATTCTTTACATGAAAATTAAGCATAGTATTTTGATTAAAACATATTTTAACACAGTAATACAAAACTAGATGGCTTGTGGGATAATTCTGAATATGTAACATTCATTCTATTCTACCCAAGGTTCTGATCCTGTTCAAAGAGCTTTATATTTATATTATTAGTTACTTTTCTATTGCTGTGGTAAAACACCGTGAGTAAGGCAGCTTGTAGAAGAAAAGGTTTATTTGGGATTATACTTGCAGAGAAATAAAGGTCTTTGGTGATGGGAAAGTGGTAGGAACATCTGAGAAGTCACAACTGAAACCAAAAACTAGAAATAATGCATTGCTTTAAAACATCAAATTGCCCTCAGTGACATACACTTTTAGCAAGATTACAACTCTTAATCCTACCTGAATTGTGCCACCAACCTGGTACCAAATATTCAATAATGTGATCCTATAATACTCTAAAGGGCATTTTCATTCAAATTACCATATATAATGTACACATACACACACAGACAAAGACAAACACACATACACACACACACACACACACACACACACACACACACACACACACACTGTGTAGTGGTCCTTGCCTTCCTAAGGCAGATAGATCTCTGTGAGTTCAAAGTGAGTATGGTCTCCATAGCTAGTTCCAGGACAGCCAGAGCTAAAACTGAGGCTCTCTCTCATATTAATACATAGACTAACAAATAACTAGGAATAAAAACAATAGAAAAAAGAAAAAGTGAATGTGACCAACCAACCAACAAAAAAATTGTAAGAGTAGGAACAGTGAGAAATATGATAGGGGAAAGACACAATAAACACTTTAAATAAAGGCTTGCACCCAAAACTGCCTTTAAATGCTGTGAGCCTGAACATTCATGTATGTATATATGATCTTTTACTATATACAGGTTATCTTAATAATTTTTCTTACCCCTCTCCATGCACACAACTGAGTCTTATTTCTCTCTTCTCTTTCAGCAAATTATTATATTCAGGTACCTTCCTAGTTTTCCCCCAAGTTGGAAACCTATTCAAGTTTCCGTTTCAAGAATTTGCCAACTCTCTCCCTGTTGCCTTTTTGAAAATCAGTCTTAAACTCAAGTTATTCTTCTTTTAATATTTTTAGCTGTTTTCAGTCATTTATTTGAAGCTACTTTCCTGACATAACCATAGACTAAGAAGGATATATCTTCAATACTAAGAACATCTAACCAGTTTACAGAGGGTTCGAAGAGCATCAGAGAAGAAAAAAAGTCAAGATTTTTAAGAGTCCACTGACTGGAGTGACTACTGAGAGATTGCATTTTCTGGACATGGCAGGTATGCTGCACCAGAACATACTAACAAAGTAATTGTTGTTACATGAGCACACCAGTCCATTCTAATTTAGATGGGGAGAGTTGTACAAGGCCCATACCTAGATGAAAAAGTACGGGTGGTCAATCACTGCTGAAGGGGAGAAATTCAGTTTTCCCCAGAGACATGCTTGTTGATAGATTTCCTAGTACTAAGTAGCTAGCCCTATATATGCTTATGTACAGGTAACACTCATTAAACAATGTAGATTTTATATTATGCACACACATATTTATAATAGCTAATATGTTACAAATATTATTATATATACAGAATGTATATACACACATTATGTGTGTGTGTATACAAACATGAGGGGGCGAAATAATATAAAAACTGTGTACACTGCCTGATAACGTTAAATGAAGCATCATCTATTAGGTTTATTGAGCTGGTATTTGTACTTAAACAAGGATAGAACATAAATGCCATATTATCAATTGGTAAACCAGTTATTCAAGCACCAATGTAGTTTTGATTATGGTAGATCAATGAACTCTCTTGGCATGCTAAAAATATTGACATTTTAACATTCAGTTGTTGTAAAAGGTTTTGGCCTCAACTTTCCAGGCCTGAATCAGAGGTTTAGTCCCACTCTCAGCCCCACATAGCATCAAATAATCACACACGTGTTTATAGTAATTTTGTGTTGATGGACCTCGGGCCCTCACATATTACTTGCTAACTCCTTCATCACAACTCAACCCATCTTGTTCAGCCATGCAGCTCGGTATCTTTGCTCAGAGCAGCATTTCAGCATCTTTCCCCTGTGATTGCTGCATCTCCTCCTGTCTGTGGCAGTTTTCTCTGGTGGCTCTGCTTGTCATCTGTCTGGTGTCTGTCTCTGCTCTAAGATGTCCCTCAGTTTTCTTAGCCTTGTAGCCCTGCCCACACTTCCTGTTTGCTTTTGGCCAATCAGCTTTTATTAAACCCATAGGCAAGACAAATATTTACATTATCAGCAAAATCCCACTACATTTACCCTCTTTCTCTATCTAAAACAGGAAGAACCCCAAATCTAATATCCTTTTTCTCTCATTACCTATAACAATGTGTAACCAATACTGTAAATAAACACAAACATACATAATCCATTTTTTGGGGAATGTGGGTGTAGTTCTCTAGGCTACTTCCTACTGCATCGGGGAATTGGCAATCCCATGGGGATCCAAAGAAAATTTCACGATTATGAATAAATCCTTGGTGGAGTAATCTGAAAGATTGAGTCATCTCAGTCAGTATCCTTGAAGTTGGTTTGAATACAGAACTCAGAGGAAACTGCAACAGAGGTACTCTGAAATTCTGAATCATCCATTTCTATTGGAGACTTTTCAGGGGGTCTTCCTCAATCAAACTTTATTTTCTTTAACTGAGAATAAATCCACAGCTTCTCATTTTCTGTAGAAATAAAAAGAAAACCTCTTCCCCAAAGCAGCATATCTTGGAATTTCAATTTTAATGTCAAATCATTTACCAAATATATAGGTTAGATTAGTGCAACAGCACTTATATTCAAATGGCTTTTAGCAGTGTTTATTACTTCCTTTATAGTCAAAAAACTTAAAGATAAGATAATAATATACAGTATCCAGATGTTGTTTGTATTTTTCATATTTACATAGCTTATTTTTTATTCTATTTCCTTTTACTCTATTTCTTTTTTAAGGATTTTCTCTATCCTTTTTTATTTTTTATTTTCTCTCTCAAACTTACGTGTATTTTAAACATACCCTAAACAATTTAGAGTTTTTTTTTCTTTTAAATCTCTTTCTACTGTATATCTCTTATCTTTTCTGATTCTAACTTCCTTGGCTAGGGTGGCTGACCCACCCAGCTGTTACTGCCTCCACCCAGCTCCTAGTCTAGCTGAAGTTTAGCTTTTTAGCTAATTATCATTTACAATTAGCACTCTGGAGAATTTTAAGGTCCATATAATCATCAAGTAAATCAATGTCTTCTGATGCTCATTAACTCCATTTAAGTATTTGGCAGCAAAATGACTTAAAAGACTCACAAGTGTTTTGCCTTTAAGGCTGAATCAGGAAACTTGCAGTTAAAAATGCCTCACCTCTGCTTGCCTTCAGCTAACAGAGCTGATCCAAGTAAACACTGCTGCTACTGAGAATCTATCTATGACCTTGTTCCTTTTTGCCTGTGAGAACAGAAACCTTAACTCCACCATAAGCAGCTTGTTTCTTAGTGTGAGGCTCAGGAACCAACCTTGTTGCAGCTTTTAAACTGCACTCTAAAAGCCTGCCCACCAGTTTTAATTCATACTCAAGCCCACGCCTCACCAGGGTATTTGTGTACCACAGCTCATGTGAGACACACAACTCAAAAGCAGATTTTGGCCTGATTCTGTGGTTTAGAACCCTTTTTTAATTTTTCTCAAGCATTATGTGGATGTATATCAGGCACTTGTTGTAAAACGTTCTTGATGCCTAACAAATATCCACATTCAGTGGTACCACAATGTATTAAAGTTGTTAATCTCACATGTAATTGTTTTCTTTCAGGTGTCTTACTCTTTCTTCCTTCTCTATAGTTCACTTTATGTATTTGTTCTATAGTATATTATAATTTGACATTTTTCCTGGAATCTCTTAATTATTCCCCACAATCAACTGTCATCTTTATAAGTCAAGAAGAGAGTGACCGGAGGGGTCCGAAGTTTGAACAAGGCGATACATGGATTAAAAAATTAGACTTTATTCAAAAATTAAAAAATAAAAAATCTCAACCAACCTAGTTCTAATTCTGCCTTTCTGAATCATAAACTTACTTAACAATGTTTTTATATACCTTGCCCAGCCTTGATGCAATGGGGAGGAGCTTGTTCCTGGCTCAACTTGATATGCCAGACTTTGTTGACTCCCCATGTGAGGCATTATCCTCTTTGAGTAGTGCATGGAGGATGAGGTGGTGAAGGGAAGCAGGAAAAAGGGAGGAAGTGGGAATGGCATTTGGGATGTAAAATTTAAAAAATAAATAAATAAAAAAGAATATCCTGGCAAAAATAAAGCCTGGGTTCATTCTTCTTTCGGATAGCCATGGCTTGCACTATAAACTGAATGGTGTTGAGAAGTCCTCCCTGGTAAAACAAAATCACCACAATATTTTAATGAGTGTGAAAATTTTAACAATTGTTTTAGTACAAATTTCTTCATTACTTTTTTTTATT
Organism: Sigmodon hispidus; assembly: GCA_004025045.1. NCBI lineage: Eukaryota > Metazoa > Chordata > Mammalia > Rodentia > Cricetidae > Sigmodon > Sigmodon hispidus. Next base: position 35,039 of record PVIH01004465.1, read on the forward strand.
AAAATTACTAGTTGATACAAGATCTTGGATTCATGGAAAACAGGCTATTCCTAGTCCCACATTCAGCAAGTCACAAAAGGACTTAATAAGATGCCCAGAGTAATCATTTTTTTTTTCATTTTCATTTTTTAAAATGTATTTATTGTCTCATCCTACCTCTTTTTTCATTCTTTCTCCCCACACCTCCTCTCTTCCCCCAAATCTACTCTGCCATTTCCTTTCAGAAATGGACAGGCATGTCAACATTGCAATAAGACTAGGTACCTCCTCTCATACTGAGGATGGACAATGGAACCCAGTATCCAAAAACGGTTCCTAAAGCAGGTAAAAGTGTCAGAGACGCTTCTCTTCCCACTGTTAAGAGTTCCACAAGAATATCAAGTTATACAACTGTAGCTTATACCAAGGCAGGCTCCATGATTGCTATTTCAGTCTCTGTAAGCCCTTATGAGCCCAGGTTAGTTGATCATGTGAGCTTTCTTATGATGTCTTTGAAGCCTGTTGCTCCTACAGTTCTGTCTTCCTGTTTTCCTCAGGATTCACCAACTTATGCCCAATGTTTGGCTAGCCCACACTCATTTTTAAATGTTAAAAAATTATTTTTTTCTTGATAATTTCTGTATTTAAGTCACTCAAAATATTGTTTAATTCCATTTTAAAATTCTTTTTATGTTATTTTTAAACAACTTCTTATTCCTATGCTTACAACTCAATATTGTCAACTCTAGATTTCAAACAAATTGCAAAGCAGCAACTCTATTTAGTTTTTCATTTGCTAAGTATAAATTTTGACATAGTAATTTTTCTACTCGGAATCTTTCATGCTAGCTTTGTTTCAACAGAAGCATATACATTTCTCATTTTGACATCCCAAATAAATTCATTGCGTGATTCTAATCAGTAGGATGAGAAGAAATACATTTATCATGAGGATATTAGCTTGCTAATTAGGGCACAGAAAACTATAAAATATTTTATCTCCATTCAATTATTTGTCTATACTACAAAATTTGGTTCTACTCAGTACACACCTGGTTTAATGACGATACAAGGAAATAAACAAAGAAGAATAATTCAGTTTCATTTAATTTTGTTTGCAGAGGTATGCATGTGTTTACAGCTGAGCATACTCTGTGATTTCTCAGGATCAGTAGCCACTTACTAGAAGACACTGATGAATTAAAAAGTGATCAAAGGTCTTTCATTAAAAATATCTTGTACTAAATATTACTTGTCATATAGCAGAGGACTGTGGTAAATTTAAATTTTGAATACTTAGGCAGTATATAAATGTTGTGTTAGTTGCCCCCAAGAAATAACTTTTTCATCTGATAACACATATGTAATTTTACCATGTGGCTAATATGCACTTGCGCATACTTATACTGGGCCTTATTCACTTATCTTTAGTAGTACTATGATGATAGACATGATAAATGGGTATTTTAGATTTATAGGTTCAAATACTGATTTTCCCATTCATAAATATCACATTACATATAATAATTCTAAAAAACTAATTTAGATATTATTTATATTCTTCATTTTGAAGTAATTATAGTTTAAGTATAAGTGGTTAGCAGTTAGCAAGTTTCCAATGAATATAACGATGCATTAGTAAGGTATGATAATGTGCCATGATTTCACCATTGAGGGGGATAGGATTTGGTTTTGTTAATTTATTAGACTGCAGCCATATAATCCAGAAATTTATTTAACCTATGTATTATTAGTCTTTCCATCTACTACAAATTTCTTTAATTAACAAAACTATTATTTGCTAATAAAAATCTTATCAACTAAATACTATTTATATAAAAATCAATAGTTCAAAATGGTTCTTGCCCAACTAAAATAATGTCCATGGGGCTTTGCTTTTGTTCAGAAACATACTCATAAAAAATCATTTCCTTTCCACATTCACTGTACCACCCAAATCCCTTGACAAATGGTTGCTTTCTCTGTCTTCTGCATCAGCAACATATCATCTGAACCTCTCTCCTAACTGATATCTCTGCATTTCCCTAGAAGAATGTTTGGTTACCCTGAAAGCAAATACAAACACAGAATATTCTATTTCAAAATCCTCCTGTATCATGCTTATAAAAATCCCATTTTTGGTGTAAGTATAAATTATTCATAGGTTATATGGGTTGGAAGATGGATGTTTTGAGTGACTATAATCCTATTTATCATAATATGTACTATGTGTGCCCATAGAAGTGAGAGAATAGAGTGTTGGATTCCCTGGAACTGGAGTTACAGAGGTTGAAAGTCACCTAGTGAATGCAGATACTGATTCTGGGTGTTCTGAATGAACCAGGGCACTTAACTGCTGAGCCATTTATCCAGCCCCTTATTATTTGGTTCTTTCTTTTTTATCATATGTCTTTAGTAGTTAATACATAGCATCAGCATGTGTGAGAGAACAGAATGCTTGTTGAATAGAATTAATTAATAAAAGGTGAGGCATAAAATCTAAGAAAGCCTGCATTTGCTCCTTGGTTTATTTACTGATCACAAATAAGCTTTGAATAAATTTTCAGTTGTGTGTGCTTAGAACATTTTTTGTTCACTTCATTAACTTCACTGTCATCCATTTACAAACAGGAACAAGATGATTTCAGAGAAGTTAGAATACCAGGATGTTTCTTCGATCACATAAATGCAGGCGATTACCATGAGTTGTTTAGAAAATAATCAGCTAGTTTTAACTACATCATCATATTCCTGTAGGTAATTTTTTTATGGGTTAAGTTTTAGAATGATATTTAACTATCATACATGAAATTTTAATAAAATTGGTTTGATAAAGTTATCTGTATAAAGATATATTATATGTATAAGTTATACTGTGTATAATATAATCAAAATTGTGCCTTGAATTATGGTGAAAGATCTTGCCTCCTGAATATGTTTATTTATAAACTGCTCAGAGCTGCCATTCAATATTCAGATTTTAAAGTTTCACAAAGCTCAGTGGAATTTAGCTCACTCATTTAACTTTAATCATGGCAAAGAAATACATAGATAATAACTTATTGTTTCAAAATGGGACCATGTAGTGACATGAAAAATATTAATATCCTGGTAGAAATATGAGCACTTACAAGGTTGTTATATATAATTCACTCCATGTCAGCATTCAATAGAATTTTCAGCACTGTGATGTTATTTGTATTACAGTCTCACACTCAGCTAGCTGACTCCCTTAGTTCACTGCCGATACAGATTCTGTGTAGAATGTTTCTGTCATTCAAGTTTTCTTTACCGATGAATATCAACATTTCAAATTTATAATTAGTAACATTTTTATTAGAACAGTTCCTGTATCATATTAACCTTGATGTTTTAAAATAGATTTCAAGTGAATAAAAAATATTTAAATGGAAGTACTTGAGTCAAAAACTTTCTGGATACTTTCATTGTTATGAAGATATTTTGGGAAAATTCAAATTGATCAAGAAAATTCCTGAAAGTACACGTCTCAGAAGATCTTGCTGCTTCTTAGTTTGTGCCAGCTGTAAAGAGTGATCTATGAATATTCTTAAGTAGACCCAAGGGACGACTTTTCTAAAAATTTCCCAATCGAAAAGAAAAAAAAAATGTACTGAAAACTAGTGAAAGCTTCCCTAAGGAGAGACATTCTAATAGTGACTATTATTTTAGGATGGCAAGGAAAAATGAATAAAAAAACATTTTATTCAACTCCCATTGAACTTAGTAGAGTGGCTTAACACCACTCTTTCCTCTATATAATCCAACCTTGTACCTGAAATTAATTCCCTGCATAGTTATTATTAATCATGTTCTTAAAAGTGCCCCAGTTAGTGTGATTAATTATATGGTCACATGAAATCTAAAGGCCCAAGTTGTTAGACATTCTACTGGTAAGTAAAATTACTCCCCAGCCTGATGAGAATGGCAGAGTTTGGGAAACTTTTGCTGTTCTGTTGAAAATGAAATATTCTGAGCTTGAAGGCAAAACTTTTAAGCACTGGTCTTTGTGATGTCTACATTGCTTGGTCTAGTTTCTGACAGTTTCATTAAATTGATATAATATACTTTGGCAGTAAAGTAATGTATCTAATTTCAGAACTAAATCTTTTGAAAACCTTAAGCTAACAATCACAATATGAACAGCTTATCAACTATTTAAATTTTATGTTAAGGATTTGTTGTTCTTAATGGAAATTTTTTCTTAGGATTTCACAATGGCAACAGAGACTGAATTAGGAGACATTTGCTTATAAAATACTAATCAGAGGAAAAATTGCAAACCTCTGTATTCAAACAATATTTAGTTACCATTTACACTTTTGGTTTGACATATTCATTGTTATTTAGTAATGTGCTGAATATACTATGAAACTACCTTTTAAATTAATATTCATATCAATGAAACTAAAATGAATATATTCCTTATTATCATGCATGTTTATTATGTTTTAATATTGTTATAAATTTTTAAAAGAGGTATACAAGATTCAGAGTTTTTAATCCATCTGTATGGAACTCATTATTTTATCAAAAATACCAAATTTTATCATCATCAACAACAACAGCAAGAATAATGATGCCAGTCAAAGTGTTGGTAAGAACCAGACTCAGTAATTCAAACTAAGTATCATTAAGAGAAGAGCAACACATAGGAACTATTTTCACAAAGAAGAAAGGTGTCCTTAGGTATAAGGGAAAAACAGAGATAATAGCATGTTCTATGGCCATCAACGGAAGAGTTTTAGCTACCAAAATCACTTTCCAATTTATATCTGGTATGTTCTGTTTTGCAGAGCCAGCAGGAGTTGTGATCTATTGAGTTTGTCAGGGTAGCCTCAGCCCTACAATGTAGAGAATTTAAGGAAGGATGCAACATATCTCACCTGGAGGAAATGTAAGAGCCAGAAAAACTGCTACCGTCACCATGATGAATAGGTTCCTCAACATTTAAGAGCCAATCTCAAGAGACAAAGTTTTCAAGAACTGAAATGTTAATCTGTACAACAACTTGTGTGTTTTTTTTTTTTTCATCTAGTTTCATACTTGGAATTCATAGAATGTCAATAAATATATGCATCCTACTACATGACACAGCTTTTAGTCTGTTTCAGATTATAATCATCACAGGGTTCTTTTTCCTCAATATTTACTTAAGTTTTCCAACAGAATATTCTTAGGGAATACAACCAATATGCAGACTAAAATGGGAAACATAAATACGCAGTCAAAAGTGTGACAAATTTTGATATATGAACAGATCAACTGGGGTTTGAAAGAGAGTTCAGTGATTCCTAGCACAGGCTACAATTTCAGAAAACTTGAGTTTTTGTCTCAGCATGCACACAGCAGATCACAATCTGCACCTCTAACCCTAGGGAAACAGTGGTCCATTTCTGAACCCTACACATGTGCAATTCAAGAAACCAAAGAAAATGATGTAACTCTACCTCTCTACTTAAAATAATCAAGTCTTAAAAAACAGGGTGCATTAAATGCCTTCCATCTCCATTCCTGGAAATTAATCTGGAGAACTGAAAGACAACAAGAAACAGTATCTCTTTAGGAATATGAGAAATAATTAATATCTTTGAATCCCAATCATCCCAAATGCTAAACTGGTTTTTGTTATGCTCAGGGATCGACCCCTAGAGGGACTACTGGACAAAGGCATGTCCTGAAGACATCAGTAAGGTTTATTGGCATCACAATACAAGCCAAGCAGGGAGCATACAAGCTTCTGTGACAAAAGAACCAGAAGTAACTCCTGTCTTTGGTTACAAGGGGTCTTCTATAGGCAAAAGTTACAACAAAGTTGGTTGATTGGAAACAGAGTGCTGATGTGCTACTGATTGGCTCATGCTTAGGGTCATTCTGCCCCATAATATCTTTGCATCCCTCCTGGATTGACCCCATCTGGGCCCTACTTGGGGTGGCTGATTTTTTTAGAATTGAGCAAGCAAGACTCTTCCAGAACTGGGCAGATGTCTTGGCTAATCTCCCAGAGCTGGGCAGGTAGGAAGCTATTCTTCTCTCAGACTGAGAAAACCCCTTGCTAGGTCTATTCTTTTAGGACATGTTCTTTTCCCAGGACTGATCAGGTATGACTGTTCTTCTCCCAAACCTGGGCACCTTCCCCCTGCCCCATTTAGAAATGGGAAACTAAACTTTATCTTACATTTTTATAAAATAGCTACTAGAATTCAAAATGTGGTTTCTTGACCTAAGTTTTCTCTCTTCAGTTTTATTTTTATTATTGAGCTAAGAGAGCTTGTTGTAAGTATAATCATTACATTAGAGGATTGCAGGAATGCTTCTAATTAAAAAAAAATAATTCATGTGTTTACAATTTGATACATATATAATTTTATTCGATCAATATTCTCTTCCATTATTACACTCTCTCCCTTAAAGTTTTTATTTATTTGTGTATGTTTACTTTATGTGACCTACATAAATACATAGTGCTTTAGAGGCTAGAGGAAGGATTCAGAATCCCTGAATCTAAAGGTATGAATGATTTGGATTCTGAGAACTGAGCCGTGGTACTTACTATGCAAAAGCAGAACATATTCTTAATTTTTGAGCCATCTCTGCACTTTGTGATTCTTCTCTGTTTGTCCTGTTTGATCACAATCAATTTCTTTCTTCTGTACCATTTTTTTTTCTTAATTCATGATACCTGTAACAAATGCCCTTATTATAATACGATCAGGCTTATATTTTTCTAAAGTTAACTATCCTATGCCTTTTATTTTTGCAATTGTTTGTTTATTTATTGGGGAAGGGATGGGCCATGCCGTGGCCTATGTTTGGAGATCAGAAGACAACTTGCACGGGTCTGGTCTCCCTTTCACCAAGTTGGTCTTGAGGCTTGAACTCAGGTCCTCATATTTTGCAGTACCTGCTCTTACCCACTGAGATATCTCAGTGGTCCTGCTTTTTGCCAGTTTGGCACATCTTTAAAAGCAAACCAACAAATATAAACAAAGTTGTGCTTCATTTCCAAACATTACCTATGCCCTCAATAAATATAAACTGGTCTATCTATCTATCCATCCATCTATCTATCTATTCCACTTGTAAATGTATACTATGCTAAGTATTCTTTAATAGAATTTATGTATATTTAACTTTTATGCACATCCAAAATTGATACAAGTATCTGTTTATAAATAAGCATCTATTAAAAAAATGATTATATATATAAATGATTATAGTAAATTATATAATTCAATATAATAGCAATTGCACTTGTTGGATGAAAGACTAAATAAAATCCACTTACTCTCACTTCAGGACTATTTCCTCTAACACACTACATTTATGAATTATAATTTTCTAAATTATCTGCATGAATTATAGAAAAATTAATTTTTAAATTTTAAAATAATGTATTATATACTACACACATATATGTAACATATTGAGAAACATACATGCATTTGAAATTTTGAAGGAATGCGAAAACAAACTGGTAATTGCTTCCCCTCACAAAAATCATATTTTTCATAGTTTTAATGCAACCTAGTTTCTTCTCACCACTCAGTGTGTGTTGTGAAATTTTAATCTGGTGTTTTGTGGAAATTTATTAACATTGGCCAAGAGTTTTTATTGGTTCAAAGGCTTTTAAGTATTATAACAATGGCTTTTTATCTCCAGAGAACATTCAGTTTTGTTATTTAAGTTGACAGCATCTAGTACTTTGTATAGAGAGGTATTACTCAATTATGGCGATGTTTCCTCTTTTCGGGAGTGGGTACTAAGCATTGTAGGAGAGTTAGCAGCCTTCTTCAACTCTACTTACTAAATACCAATGGTGATTTCTTAAATATCTTCAAGTACTGACTGGTATCTCTCATTCATTAAAGCAAGTTTCAGTTGATGAAGACTGACATTAAAGAAATAATTGATTCTTATAAATTCTAAGGTCCTTAGATCCTTAAAAGTTATTTTGGAATTATTTCAAATTTATTCTGCCTGGTTTTTATTGGTTTAATACCTAATGTATCCTTGTATTTTGTGGTTGTTGGAAAGAGAATGGCCCAGGATACTTTTATGTGCTTGAGTACTTAGTTCTCAGTGGAGCTGTTTGGAAGAATAAGGTGTTGGTATGCCCTTATTGGAGAAAGTCTGGGTCTGTGGTTTCAGAATTCCTCTCTCTCTCTCTCATTCTGTTTGCAGATCAGAATGTAATGCTCTCAATTACTGCACCAACTACATCTCTATCCACTTCCACTATGATGATCACAGAATAAGGCTTTAAAAACTGCAATCAAGCCCCCAATTAAATGCTCCCTTTTCTAAGTTGTTATGGTCATGATTTGTTTTCTCACAGCAACAGAATATTAAACTAAGACATATATTATTTGCTATTATTTTCAATTCCTTGTCCCAACTATGCTGATGCTTCTGTTGTATCTTATGTTGGTCTTGATTTTTTTTTTTGTTTGTAAATAATGTAATTTTTCTTTTAGTATCATAAACTATTTTCTAGGAACACAAACACATTTTTACCAGAATTTAAAAAAAACTTCTTTAAATAGGTCCTTTCACAGCAAGATGTGAGACAAGGAAGTGCCTTTATTTCTTTTTGAGGAAGCCCAGAACTTAGACAAGCTTGGGGTCAAATAATGGGACTTCTAAATTACTACTAAAAATTTCTTCATTCACAATCTCAGACTGGATAGAAACCATGGATGAAGCAAGAGCTTAGAGCCAAGCATCCTGGGAAGATTTAGATAAAATGAACCACATTTATGTCCTACATTTAATCTCTCGGAGGAAACTACTTGTAGCTACATCATTTTGTATGCATGTAGCATATTATCCACATCATAGGTATCAGTACACATTATTCCTTCTCAAATTGACTTTGAAATTTTAGTGTCATATGGTATGGCTGGAATTAAATTTTCTATGACATTCAAATTGCATGTTTTACTGTTAAAATGGTAGCTATACTATATATTAAAATTATATATCATTTTATGACTTGAAAAGAGAAAATTTTTAAATCACTGCAAAGTTGCAGCAGCATGAATGTTTGGAGCTGGAATATTTAAGTCTTAGACCAAGACTCTGTTAGACATAAAAATGAAACTAGATTTATTTGAGAAGAGTATTTTAGTTGAATGATCAAAATAGAAGCCCTACACAAATAAAAACAAAAAAAAATAATTCAAGTTGATTGCATCAGTTGAAAAAAAGATATTCTTAAGGAAAAGGATGAGATCTGAGAGGTTAGATTAGATAAAACTAAGAGCAAGCTGGGTTATCAAGGCCACGCACAAATGATAAGCACTGTATTAACTGTTCTTTAAAAGGCCATTAAAGATAAGTATTATAAGTGTAATTGAGAAATAGAGAACAAGACCAGTAGAAATTTTAAAAAATCACAAAATATTCTAAGGAAAGTGAAGTCAGACTGGAGATAAAGATCTTGTGAAAATGTTCATTTGAAGAGTTGCTGCATTAGATACCCAACCAATAATATTTTTACAAACAGCCAGAAAGTTAAAATTTTAGGCATATTGGATTGGACAGATTATGTATTAACAGCTGATATTATAAATTTATATCTTCCTGTCTCATTGTCTCCAGCACTAGAATTAGCAGCATGTTCTACTTTGCTGGCAAATCCCAAGTATATTTGAGAATAGACAGTCTCAAAGTAGCCACTGATAAAGTATCTGCTGATACGGTGTGTGCTTTTTGATCAAAATATACAAAATTTAAAAAGACATACTGAAATTCTCAAAGACATATAAAATTATCTACATAAGCTATTGAGCAAAAGTAAAAATACTTTGTATGAATAAATATAACATATGTAGTTGATATCAAATAGTAATTTCTGAACACACCAGCATCTCAGGCCAGGAAACAGATAGACTAAGTATAGGCCTTCACTTCTCCTTCCTTTTCTCCAAATTCAAGCCCCTGTGACCACCCTAGCTGAAGAGGACCACATACTACAGTCTCACTTCTCTCTCTGTCTTCATCTCTAGTAGAACACATAGATCTCCCCTCCAACTTCTCTTCTCCCCACTCATCTCCTTATTGAAGTCCCCAACTCCAGCAAAAATTCCTTAGGAATGTGCAGCCACTCCAATCAGGCAAGCTAAGTTGACTAATTTGAGATACTCACTGCTCCTTCCATTCCTTTGACTCCAATCCTCCAGTTTAACTCTCATTTTTGAAGATGACAACTTGGAGCAGGCTTTCTCGTGGAACAACCCAGACAAACCTGACAGAGAAGCAAGTAGGCCAATGAAGCAGGTAGGTAAGCTTATGCTATTTATTCTTTCTCTTCTCTTCCATGTCCAATCCCATAGTTTCATCTTCAGCTGTGTAACAGAAAACCAACTGACTACTCTCTTCACTCTCTGCCCTCATTTTCAAAAGACTAAGCAGGTTTTGGAAAAAATGCCCTGATAGCCTTCATTCTAAAGAATCCTTCAGCACCCCCTTCTAGGCAATATTTATGTCTAAGTGTCTACGGATACATATTTTTTTCTCAACCACAGATCATTTAAAACCACCATATAATTTTATTTTTTAATCAGGCAACACATTGTGTCCATACTATTCAAAAAACCAAATTGCAAAAGAAACCAGAAAAAAACCAAATTGCAAAAAAAAAAAAAAAAAAAAAAAAAAAAAACCTCCAAAAAAAAAAAAAAAAAAAAAAAAAAAAAAAAAAAAAAAAAAAAAAAAAAACAGAATGCCTCCTACCAAACAAAGACAAGATGAGATAACAGCACCTAGGTTTACAATTTTCTGAAACCCAGATTCCTGGATGTCAGGTGAAAACAATAAGACACAGCCAGGATAATATATACTTTTTAGAACCCAAAAATACTACCACCATATCTGAAGCATAGACAAAGACCTTAAAACAGCCTTTATGAATCTGATTGAGGTATTTGAAGAGAAAATAAAAACATCTTATATAAAAATCTATGAAAACAGAAATAAAGAATGGAAGAAAATTATTACAACAGTTGAAGACCTGAAAGGAGAAATATAACTAAATAAAAACACACAAACTAAAAGAATATGAAAATGAAAATGAAAAATTTAGAAATTTAAACACAAATCTCAGAGGCAAACCCCAGCAACAAAATACAAGAGATAGAAGATAAAATCTCAGGCATTGAAGACAGGATTGAAGAAACAGACACCATGATCAAAGAAAATGTTAAATCTAAAATGATTTCATACAAAATCACAAGGAAATATTGGAAATTTTGAAAAGATTAAACATCAGAGTAATAGTAAATAGAAATAGAAAAAGAAGCCCAAGTCAAAATAACAAAATATTCCAACATAAGCATAGAAGAAAATTCCCCCTAAACAAAAGAAGGAGCAATAAGATACAAGATATAAGAAGCATCCACAACACTAGACTGGACCAGAATAGCAAAGTTTTTGTCCCATAATAACCAAAACAGTAAATATAGAGAACAAAGAATGAATATTTAAAGCTGTAAGGGTAAAAATGAGAAACATAAAAACAGACATATTCAAACAATATATGACTTTTCAATAAAAACTCTAAAAGTTATAATGCCCTGGACAGATGTTCTTTAAACAATAAAAGATTACAGATGCCAGCCAAGATTATTATACCCAGCAAAACTGTCAATCACAATGGCTGGAGATAATGACATTCTGTTATAAAGCCAAATTTAAGCAATATCAATTGATAAATCTAGTCCTACAGAAAGTGCTAAATCTTTCACATTCTAACAGATTAAATATGTATAAGTAAGCAGACACACACAGAACAACAACAATAAAATAATATTAACCAGTAAAGACTGGTCATTGATAGCTTCCAACATCAATGGTCTCAATTCCCCAATATAAAAACACAGACCAGCAGACTGGCTGCAAAAGAAACACCATTCTTGTGCTACATCCAAGAAACACAACTTAACATTACTTTGCTTCGGGTTAAAAGCCTGAATAAAGTATTCCAAACTGATGGACCTAAGAAGAAAACTGGTGTAACCAATTTAATATCTAACAAAATCAACTTCAAAATTTAACTGAAAAAATAGGAAGGACACTACGTAATCATCAAAGGATAAATACATCAAGGGGACTTTGGGATCTTAACATCCATGCACATTATACAAGTTTATAACATAAATAGTCCTGAATTGTAAATCATTGTAAATGATTGAACATCATAAATTAAAACTGAATAACTTCAATACATCACTGTCGTCAATATACAGATCAGACAAAATTAGGAAGAATAAGTCTGGAGTTGACTGAAGGTATAGGTTAAAAGGCCCTAACATATACTTATAAAATGTTTCCCCAAAATATGAAAAAAATATGACTTCTTCTTGGCATCTCATGGAACTTTCTCTGAAAGTGACCACATAGCTGTACACAAAGCAAGTCTCAACAGATGCAAAACAACCATTACCCTATTTGACTATAAAAGATTAAAGCTGATTTCAACAACAACAGAAAGCTTAAAAACTAAGGGAAACTAAAGAACCTACTACTACTCAATAAAAAATGGATAGGAAATTTATGAAAGAGATTAAAGACTTTTGAGAATTAAGTCAAAATGAATGCACAATTTAACCAAGCTTACAAAACACAATAAAGGCAGTTCTAAAAGACATGTTTATTGTACTAAGTAACTAAATACAAAAACTGAAGATAAGTAAAACTAGAAACTTAAAAATATACCCGAAAGCCTTAGAACAACAACAAAAACAAATAACACTCAAAAGTAAGAGATGTCAAGAAATAATTATACTCAGGGCTGAAAGCAATACAATAGAACAAAGGAGCAAACAAAAACATAACTAAGTTTTAATAAGATAAAGTCAGTTCTTTGAGAAAAATCAACGAGATTGACCAACCCTTATCCAAATTAACTAAAAGGTAGAAAAAATATATTCAAATTAACATTAGAAATTAAAAGAGGAACATAAAAATACTTAGCAAGAAAATTCATGGATCATAAGACATACTTTCCACCAAATTGAAAATCAAAGGGAGATGGATAATTTTCTTAATGGGTACCACTTACCAAAGTTAAATCAAGGTCTGATAAATAATTTACACAGACTTATAGCTCTTAATAAAACAAAAGCATTAACTAAAATTATATCAACCAAAAAAGCCTGGGGCCATATGGTTTCAGCACAGATTTATACCATATTTTCAAAAAAATTAATGCTAGTCATTCTCCAATTATTCTACAAAATAGAAACCGAAGAAATACTACCTGTTTCTTGAGGCTACAGTTACTCTGATAACTAAAACAAAGACCCAAAAAGAAGACAAAGAATTACATACCCATTTCCTTTTCTATAGATGCAGAAATTTTCAATAAAATACTTGCAAACTCAATCCAAGGAGATATCAAAAAATTCATCTACCTTGATCAAGAAGACATTATTTGACAAAATGTAGAATATTCCCTTATACTATGTGAATATATATCACTGTGCTTCTTTTAATAAAGAAGCTGACTGAGCTATAGGTAGGCTGGATAAAGTTAGACAGTAAAATCAGACTTTGAGGATGCTGGAAAGAAGGGTGGAGACTGAGGAGTTACAAGCAAGGCTCAGACGAAGCATGAGAAGAACATTCTGTGCTGAAGAAAGCACAGCTATATGGTGGCAGAGGTTAGATAAGATAATGGGTAATTTAAGTTGTAGGAGCTAGTTGGTAATAAGCACATACTATTGGCTGAACATTTATAATTTATTAGAAGTCTCTGTGTGGTTATTTGTGAATGGCTGCTGAGACACAGAGAAATTTTGCCTACAAAGATATAAAAGGGGGATGCAACGTATTATTTTTTGAAAAATGTGATCTACTATATGAACAAACTGAAAGACAAAGATCACATAATCATCTAATTCACTCTACAGAAGACCTTTGAGAAAGTTCAACACTCCTTCATGATAAAAATTTAAGAGAGATTAGGTGTACAAGGGGCATACCTAAGCACAATAAAATCAGATTACATTAAGCCCTTAGTTAATATCAGTATGATTTGAGAATATCAGAGTAATCATACTGTAATCAGAAACAGAACAAAGTTGTCTATTTTCTCCAAACTTGTTCAGGGGAATACTAGAAGTTTAAACTATAGCAAAAAGAAAACTAAAAGAGATCAAAGGGATACAAATTAGAAAGAAAGCATTTAAAGTATCTTTATTTGCAGTTAAAAAGAGTTTCCATGAATAATTGACCCTAAAAATTCTACTGCTACAGTGATTAAAACTTTCAGCAAAGTAGCTAGAAAGAAAATTAACTCATAAATTCAGTAACATTTCTGTATACAAATGGCAAATAAACTGAGAGAAAATCAGAGAAACGATATCTTTCACAATAGATTTAAGTTATATGAAACATGTTGAGGTAATGGTCAAATTGTATGTCTATATGTAGAAAAATGCAAATAGATCCATACTTTTCACCCTACCCTAATTAATAAAAGACCTCAACATAAACCAAATCTACTCAATTCAATAGATTAGAAAGTAATAAATAGCATTGAACTCATTTAAAGAGAAGACTTTCTGAACAGAACACCAATATTATAGGCACTAAGATAAAAAATTAATAAATGGGACCTTGTGAAACTAAAATGCATTTGTAAGGCAAAGGAAACCATTATCCAGATAGAATGCTAGGCTAAGGAAAGGGAAAAGTTTTTACCATCTCCACATACAGTAATCAACTAACATCAAAAGAATATAAAGAACTCAATAAACTAGATATGAATAAACCTAATGGTATATTTAAAAAAAAAAAGGAGCAGAGATCTACACAGAAAATTCTCAATAGAGAAAACTTATGGTTGAGAAATATTTAAGGAAATGTTTAACATTCTTCTTTATTGGGGAAGCAAAGTTTTTGAGATTTCATTTTATAAATATTAGAATGGCTAAGATCAATAAAACAAGTAACATCTCCTATTCGTGAGGATTAGAGGGAACACTCCTTTATACCTAGTTGGATTGCAAGCTTGTACAGCAATACGTCAGGCTATGACATGGTTTCCAGTCCATGGTTGGAACTGGTCTTTCTCAATATCTGAATCTACCCCTCTTGGCATCTACACAAAGGATACTTCATCCTACCATGGAGACACTCAACTATATTTACTCATTTGCTGCCTTATACATATAGCCAGAAATTAGAAGAAATAACTTAGATTTACCTAAAGAAGAATAATGAATGAAGTATAATTTCTACAATGGGAAATTATGCAGGTTTAGAAATAATAAAATCATAAAATTTTTAGGTAAATTGATAACACTAGAAAACTTTTCAAGTGTTTAATCCAGTACCAGAAAGACAAATGTGGTATAAATTTGTTTATATATATATATAAATTTGTTTATATATATATATTTATATATATTCTTTTTTTTATTTTTTTATTTTATTTTATTATTATGAACAAAGAAGTCACACTTTCTATCCTTTTATATCCTTATTCAAGGATCCTTCCCCCTCCCACCACATCAGGTCATTGTCTCTTCTCCACAGCTTCCCATCCCCTCCCTAGGCAGGCAGCAGGCAGTCCCAAGGTCCCACTGTCCCAATATTGCTTAGTTCAGCCACCACCCCTGGCAGATCCAGTTTTCTCCCCCCAAAATCAAGACTGAGTCAGGTGTTCCTCTTTGGGGAGTGGGATCCTAGGAGTCAGTGCAAGGTGTTTCTGATCCCAAGCTGTTCAGTGGTTGTGGTTTGCAGCTTGGGAATACTTTGCTTTTTCTTGTTTGTTTGTATGTTTGTTTAGAGTCCACTAATGAGTAAGTACATCCCCTGCTTATCTTTCTGGGTTCATGATACCTCACTAAGGAGGATATTCTCCAAATCCATCCATTTGCCTTCAAATTTTAGAATATCATTTTTTTCTTGCTGCTGAATAGTACTCCAATGTGTAGATGTACCACAGTTTGTTAATTCATTCTTCAGGTGTGGGGCATCTAGGTTGTTTCCAGGTTCTTGCTATTACAAATAATGCTGCTATGAACATAGTTGAGCTAATGCCTTTGGAGTGTGTCTGTATATCTTTAGGGTATACATCCAGAAGTGGTATTGCTGGGTCCTTGGGGAGATTGATTCTCAATTTTCTGAGAAATTGCCATACTGCATTCCAAAGTGGCTGAACAAGCTTACACTCCTAAGAACAGTGAAAGAGTGTTCCCCTTGTTCAGCATCCTCTCCAGCATAGGCTGTCCTCCGTGTCTTTTATCTTAGCCAATCTGACAGATGTCAGGTGGTATCTCAAAGTTGTTTTGATTTGCATTTCTCTGATGGCTAAAGATGATGAGCACTTTTTCAGGTGCCTTTCAGCCATTCGTAATTCTTCTGCTGAGAATTCCCTTTTTAGATCTGAACCCCCTTTTTTGATTGGGTTATTCAAGGTTTGGGGCTCTAGATTCTTGAGTTCTTTATATGTCTTAGAGATCAGTCTTCTATCACTTGTAAGGTTGGTGAAAATCTTTTCCCATTCTGTAGGCTGTCATTTTGTCCTATTGACAGTGTCCTTGGCTTTACAGAAGCGTCTTACCTTCAGGAGATCCTACTTATTGATTGTTGATTTTAGTGCCTGGTGTTATATTTAGGAAGTGGTCGCATGTGCCAATTCGTAGAAGTATATTTCCTACTTTCTTTTCTATCAAATTTAAAGTGGCTGGGTTTATGTTGAGGTCTTTGATCCACTTGGGTTTGAATTTTGTGCAGGGTGACAGGCTTGGATCTATTTGCATTTTTCTACACACTACTATCCAGCTGTGCCAACAGCAATAATGTTACCTAACGCAGTGAAAATTTCCTAAAATCTAGGAGAGTGACCCTCATAACAGAGAATTAGGAGCTAGAGTCTACACACACCTGAATGTATAGAGACCTATGTCAGCATGCACAGGTCTTGCAAAGGTCTTCACAGTTGGAATCCTAGATCTGAGGGGAGACATGAATTTGTGTCCCAACCTATAACTCAGTAATAATCTCCAATTGATATCCACTTGTAAATGAAAATTTAGTTTTCATTAAAGGTGTATCACTGGGTAAACAAAGTATTCTTTCTTTTTTACATAATATTTTTATTTTTTATTTTGTTATTTTTCATCATATGCCCCATCAAACTCAATTATCAGTCCTCTCAGTTTCATACCCACTCTGATGATCTCCCCACTTACCAAAAAGCCCATTCGTGCTGCTCATTTACTTAGTGGAGGGCTCATCTGTTAAATGCTAGGCTCACAACCAAATTATTCTTTCTTAGGTGGAAGCTCTATGCCCAACAGTGATGGCCAATGCAGTTTAAACTTAGTGGCATCTTTGGATGTTTCTGGTCTCTTAATGTTATGTCATATATATATATATATGTATATATATACACATATATATATTTCTCTTTTTACCCAACATATCTTTTGTGTATATATTATGGCTTCAAGTTAAGTGATAGAATTCTTGAGTGTTTGATGAATAAATATATCTTGTCTTAGGCTCTTTTCCTTCTGTTGGTTCATATTGTTTAATTCTGATCTGTTAGTTTTTGTTTGATGTTATTATAGCATACTATTTATTTATTATTATCCCATAGAAGCTTGTTGGCTTTAATGAGTGACAGAAAAGGGGTGTATCTAGATGGGAGTGAGGAAGGAGGAGTAGAAAGAGGTGAGATGGTGATTAGGATATATCATTTGAGGGAGAAAAATCTATTATCACTACATAAAAAACAAAATAATTCACCAGATATTTGAAGAAAAGGTTCATAGTAATTGCTTTAAATTCATGAGACATCTTTTTTAAATATCTATTTATCAACATCTATTACTATATAAAAGACACATGTGTATTGAAATTTCTTAAAAAAGATACAGCATTGAGGATATCTTAAAGGGAGAAACTTGATAAACACAGATTCAAATTTAACAATAGTTGTAGTTAGTTTGTTTCTATGTAGGCATATTAAATAATGACAATAACTCTTATTTGTGTAGCTATTCTTTAAAACACACAGAACATAAAATAAAAAGATCTAAAGGCACCTCAAGCCAGGTTAGACTCAGCTACAAATGAAGAAAACACAGTAGGTCACAGCTAATGCCCATGGATATACAATGGCCACCACAGATTCCTGCTAAGCAACCCTTCTATTTGTGCCTCAGATTCCTGAGACTTCATTACTCTCATTGCATTATTGTCTCTCCCATTACTATAGTGGTCTTTTAGGCTTATAGTGACAACTTCCTAGAGGATGGACTGACCTGAAATAGGATGTTTTCTTACACTGAATATGTGCATAACAAAACTCTAAAACATAAGAAAGACTGGATGGAGTTGAAATCTGGAAGACACACATCTCCTGTCTAAGACATTCCTTTTCCTTAATATTTATTTCTTCATTTATTCAACAGACACACACTGGGCAATGGATATATATGCAGCTGCATTGTACAGTCTTTTGGGTGATTAAAATCATTCAAAGAGAGTTTGACAAATATATTTATTTTCAATGGGAAAAACAAAATGATGTAGAGATGAAAAATCTATGTTAATATACTCAAAGTGTGTCATAAAAAATTATGATAAAATTTTGTGTGTGTGTGTGTATGTGACACAATTGAACAAAGAATCATGTTTT
This sequence comes from Sigmodon hispidus, assembly GCA_004025045.1. Lineage (NCBI taxonomy): Eukaryota > Metazoa > Chordata > Mammalia > Rodentia > Cricetidae > Sigmodon > Sigmodon hispidus. Next base: position 53,694 of record PVIH01004465.1, read on the forward strand.
TACAACACATTAGGACATGTCAGAATCAACTCTAAAGGTTATAAACAGTTACATACTAATCTGAAAATTCTATGTGATTTGCCAGAACAAAGAATAGCACTGGTGTCCACATAGTGTCATATATTGAATTAAGGTATTTCTCTGGCCCATTTCAGACTTAGAACCTTTATACAAAAAAAATGAGGGCTGCTGCATAGTTATATTTTTAGCAACAAAGGTGACAATGAAGCCATAATTGTACAATAGTTATCATTATTTTTGTCCTTTTCTGATAGTTTTAGGACAGATAAGTAAATATAAATTTTACTTCTATTGGCAATAACTGTTTCTATTTTAATAAATAAATGTGGTCTATGAAACAATCATTAAAATAATAAAATAAGATAAAAGAGACATAAATAAAATTTAACATGAAAAGTATGAAGTAGTTGTTCATAACTGAATTCAAATTACACAAGAAAAAAGCAATATATTCTAAAATATGAAAGAATACAGCTTAAAATGAATTGTTTTATCAGACCTTTGTTTTCTTCCTGAGTGTTTTTTCCATCTAATCTGTGATTATGTAAAACACTTTATACAAACTGACTTATTTAATATGTTACTTGAGTTTTCACCAGACTAGACAATAAAAATAAATTTTGTTAAAATGCTATTAGCTAGAAATTATTATTATTATTATTATTATTATTATTATTATTATTATTTACTTAAAAGGAAGCATTTAAACTTGGTTTCTTTTCTTTTTAGTGAAACAAAACTTTTTCCTATATCTTTGAACAAGGATGACTTAGGTTTTCTATTACTGTGACACTGTGACCATAAGCATATTGGAGAGGAAGGAATTCATTTCACTTTTACTTTCATCCCACAGTCGATATCACTGAGAGATTTCAGGCAGAAACTGGAGAAGGGGCCCTGGAGTAACAGTTTGATACACATGATTTGCTCAGCCTGCTTTCTTATAAAAGCCAGACATCCCAGGGAAAGCACTCACACAATGGGCTGAACCTTCTCCACATCAGTCACTAATTAAGAAAATACACCTAAGGGATTGAGTTACATCTTACTGAGTTGTTGGCTAACAGTGCTCCCTTGAAAATCCTCAAGCAGATTGGGCTATGCCAAGATAAAAGGTGACTCCTTACAAACTGGCAGTAAGGTCCCATTGCCCATGATAATACCTAAAGAACTAATTGAATATGGTGAAGTTGAGCTGATACTGGTACCTATAGATCCTTCACTCCTATATGCTCGTATCTTTGGTACTGGAAGTTACTCTGCATACTATTGAAAAAGAAACATAAACACTAATCAAATAGCAAACTTTTTACCTACAATGGTGTTCTGCCTGCAATATTTGCTAAGGCAATGGTAGCACAAAGCTTGTGGGAGTAACCAGTAAATGTTCTGACTTGGGCCTACTGTAGGAGATAGAACACATACCTGACACTGGTTGCCTCACTCATACCCAGAGACTAGAAAGCCCAGGGACCTAGGGTAAACTACTGCTCTAAAACAAAAACGAAGACAAGAAGATGTGATAAAAATGATTCCTAATGATACTTTACTATAATCATAGATTAGAGCTTTGTTAAACCATTATCAGAGAAGCTTTTTCCCCAAAGCAAATTGGAACAAATACAGAGATTTCTTAGTCAGATATTATGTAGAGTAAGAGATCCTGAGATATTCATCACTAGATGAGGTGTTATCGTCTAAATCGCTCCCTTCAGAATTTAGGAAACTACATAAAAAAAGAAGCACAAGAGAGCAAGAAGAGGTAGAGGTGCATAGAGGACACCATAAAAACACTGCTCTAAAAATTAACAAAATGTCCAATAGAGTGGACATGGAGCAAATCACAAAACTCTCAAAGCATACATTTTCTAACAAGGGAGTGTCTCCAAAACATTCCTGAACAGTACCATCAACTGTGTACCAAGTATCCATGTATCTGAGTCTTTTGGAATATTCTCCTTCAAACTACTACATTGTATGGGCTCTCATGATTACAGCTTCAAGGTTCTGCCTTGATCCTTTTAACAATTAGCTATAACTTGTAAGATGAAATAAACTAATTCCTACTCAAGTTGCTAGTGGTAGTAGTGTTTATCATAACAATAGAAGAAACTAGGACAGAAATTGTTATAAGAGTAGGGCATTACTGTAATAGATCTAACTGTGTTGGTTTCAGGGAGGACTCTGGATGTATTTTTAACTTTTGGCTGAAAAATCTTTTGAGTGCTTAGAGATTAATTTGCTGCTCTCTGGGACTTTTGAAGATAAGATACTGAGAAATGCTGATGTTGCAAGTCTGGCCTGTAAGTTTCAAGGGAAGTTTGAGATTTCCACAAACACTGTATCTGAGCTATTTCTGTGATATATTTCATTTAAAAACTTGTGGAAGTGAAACCTATGATTCTTGAGAACAATTAAGACTCCTCACTTAGAGCTTAAAAAAAAGGTGTTGAAATTAACATGAGGTTAGGATCATTTGTAAAGTATTGACTCAGTGTCATTACACAGAAGATGCAGTACAAAGTGAGTTAAAGCTACATTCAACTGGTAGCAGAATCTGGAAAATGTGTAAACACTCCTCTCCCAATATCAAACTTAATTTGAAAGCTGAAGTTTTTTTGAGAGTGGCTGAGCCTTGGTGATATGTGGCAGGCTTATGGACCCTCCAGAAAATGCTTGATAGGACATTTGTCAAGGTGAAACCTTCGTTATAAATCAGAGACTCCAGAAATTTGAGTATCTCCAAAGATAAATTATGAAGGAGAGCCAATCTCAGTTATAAGACAATCCAAACATACAAGACTTTCCAAAAAGATTAGAAGTGAGACCCAGATGAGGTACATTATTTTTGATCATCAGATCTTAGAGTTTGCTTTATTACTATGGATTTCTTATTTTTTGGGGGGGTATAGGACTGTACACAACTTGATTTTTATTTAATAGGAACCCACAGTCGGCAGATTCTAAACATTTAGAGAGACATTAAATACAGTGTAATTTTTAAAAACTGTGAGAATTTTAAAATTGTACTTTTAGCTATGTCTCAGAGAGTCCAATGGGTAATATATACATATATCCAGAAGTGAGCTCAACCTGGATTGTACAAAGATTTTTGGCATGAAGATAAAGGCCAGAATTCCTCAGGAGCTTGTGAGACCAGTTACCATTTCAGTAGTTTTGATTATTGTTTGAAAATTGTTCATGTTTACACTGTACAACTTGATTATATCCATCCTCTTTCTTACTTTTAATTGTTCCAGGATCCCACCTACACATCTATGTCTTAACTTCATGTTCTCTTTTACTTTAGATTTTAATTTTATGTGCATGGGTGTTTTATCCTTATGTATGTCTGTATGCTATATGCATGCCTGGCTTATGGCATTTGTCATATCCACTTAAAATTAAACTATACATGTTCATGAGCTAATATGTGGGTGGTAGATATCTAAGCTAGCCCATCTAGAAAAAAATTGTTCATAACCCCTGAACCATCTCTGCAGTCCTGGTATGTTCTCATTACCTTTCCTTCTACACAGTTCTTACTATACAAGAAAAAGTTGTTATTCTATTTTTAATGACAAAACAATTTTATCCCAAAGAAGATAATAAATTGTAGTCTTTACTCTTGTTCTATTATTTCTTAACAGACCGAGTACAATGACTGTTGCTAATCTGCAGACAAGTGGTTTTCAACCTTTGTGTCCTGACCTCTTTGATAGTTAAACAACCTATACACAGGGATCACTAAAGATAACCAGAAAACACAGACATTTGCACTACAATTCATAACCATATCAAAGTTACTGTTATAAAAATAGCAAATTGTATCGTTGCAGGCTATCACAATTTGAGGAGCTTTTGCAGCATTAGGAAGTTTGAGAACCATTAGTGTAGAGGAAGGGGAAACCTACCATTGGCCACTCTCCCTAAAATTATAGTACCTCTCTTCATAGAAGCCACCAACTTTTACTAGCTGTCCAGCAAGTGTTGGAACCTGGGAACTCAGATCACTGAGAAAAGATCTAATTATCTGCTCTCTGAGATACATCACGACACTCTTGCATTCAGAGGCAGGTAAACCATATTTTAGTCTTGGAAGAATCTATATGTTTCATCTCTGTGATAAAATATTGGGGATTTAGTTATGATAAGGGTTTGCTCATTACAGTTTGGCTCAGTACCAAGTACTTTTCATCCATCAGCAATCTATTTTCATAATTACTATCCCTCTTTCTTCTCAGGTCTATCCTGCCATGTCTAATTCACGATTTTCTCCTCCTCATTTTTCTTCTTTGTCTTTTCTTCTTGTTCTATTATTATTAGTAGTATAATCTGCAACCTACAGAGCCTACTTAATGTTGCCATATATACACATATAATATGGCAGGTTACTTGAGATTAGATAAACTGAATGTCTCTCTTTTTTGGGGGGTAGTTAACTAGAAAATTTGTATTTAATTTTTTTGCACATCTCAAGAATGAGTAGAAAGTGTACTTTTAAAACATTAAGAAAATGTTTTAGATAACATGACCTACTACTTCATATTAAATAAAACCATAATTTAATCTTTTTTAGTAGTTGCTGATTGTTTCTAGCTCTTTAGTCAGTGATGGGTTCTTGTGCCATTTCTCCCATTCACATTGGCCCACTGTTGCTGGCTATTCATGCAGGTCTTTTGAAGGGTATACAAATTGGGGCTGAACACCCTATGATAATCTTCTCTTTGGATTGTGGCCAGTTGAATAGCTCTATTATAGCTTCATTCTCTTTGGGGGGGGAGCTTATATAGTGAGTGTGAAAGCTGCTCTTATCTATGGGTCTACATGTAAGTATGAAAAATGAAGTTATAAACTGTATTGTTCAAGCACAATGGCAGAGGTAGGTTCTCCACTAGGGACTGTGATCAATCCAGCCATTGGTTATTTGTTATATTTACAGTACAAAGCATTAATTCCTTCTTACTAAACAGGCCTCACTTATAACTAGACAAAATGCAAAGTGCTGCTATTGTACTATTGAGGATGTATCTGGCTGTACATTCATTATTTTGGTTCATAGACTTTAGAGATGGCTATAGCTATGGATTGTTATTCTTCCTTTGTGCCTTGCATAGTACTTTCTGATACAATAAAAGGCAGTACATTAAGAGGAGGCTACCAAGCCATTTACACCTGGACTTCTCTAAGCCACATGCCTAAAGTGCATAATGTCTTCCTCAAATGTGCTATGCCTTCTTCAAGGAAGCAAGAACAATCAATGACAATAGACTATATTGTTTTAAGAGACTTTTTTTTTTCACTTACTTGACTAACACCTTAGAGAATGGTTTTTGTTTCCTGCTTCTGGGAGCTTTGTTAGTCTTTTGAGGCTTGGTGGAGGTACTAACATTTCATGTAGCATAACTCTATATAAACTATATATGTATAGAGAATATATATATTTCAAGTACTATATATGTATGTAAAACATGAATTACAGTCATATTTAAGGAGATCTCAGAGCCAGATATTGGGAAAAAGCTGGAATAGGAGAGAGAGGACACATTCCACAGACAATTCTTACCCAGCAAACTTCTCAATGTAAGAATCCTCACCCTGGCTTGTCAATTCTACAGAAAATCACAATGTCTGCCTATGCCTGCCTTTAATATTTTCTTCACTCAGTTGCTTCACTTCCACAAAGTTCAAATCTGCTTCATAATTCTAGAGTTAGTGTTAAAGGTGTAAGCTACTATTGTTTGGTTGTTATGCCTTGAAATCACAGAAACAAGGAAAGATCTCTGACTCTTGAGTTAAGAGATTAAAGGCATTGGTCACCACTCCAGTCATTACTGTGCTGAGATTAAAGGCATGAGTTACAACTCTCTGATCCTTATAGCTTGACTGGAGGTGATTCTGGTCTCTAATATATGAAATTAAAGCTGATTTTATTAAATATAAAATATGTTATCACATATATGCACATATATACATTTTACACATATTTTTAAATTAAACTTACAAAATAATGCTTCCTTGTGTCTTTTCAAGCACATTTAGTGTTATTTTTTACAGTGTAAATCTTTATTATGATGAAACTTTAATGCCTAAGTAATGATATGTGTTTACATTAAATAGGTTAATTTGTAAGTTATATATTTTGTCTATCCAGTGTAAAATTAAATAAATTTCCATTGACTCCATAGCCAAGGTTCACAAGAGAAATATTTTACCAATGTATAATGAAACAGCACACAGAATTCTGTTAAAATTTTTCACTTAGTGACATTTTATTTGCATATTATTATTGCTCCAATTAACTGATACATAGTGGGATATTAACTGGGAGAACTGAAAGAAGAGAAAACTGCTGTTGGAATGTATTGTATCACAAAGAATGATAAAATATAAGAAAAGAAAGAAAACATTTACTTAGATAAAAAGAAATGAAAATTTTAATAGTAAACTCATCAACTTAGATGGTGAACAAAGCCATTGCATTTGGATTTGTTGTTAGAATTTTATGGCCTTGGAAAATTTCTCCCTACATTTGTAAAATAAGATAAATTTCATCACATAACTTTTATGCTACCATAAGACAAATTCATGATGAACATATATATTTACTTCAAAATTACAGGAGGGTTTTGTTCTTAATTTCTTCTGATGAGTAAATTTATTTTGTTTATGGAATGCAGTGCATGGACTTTAAACTTTGTACATTGGAAAGCCATTTGAATTTGTTAAATATAGATGAAAAGCTAATCTAAGGGCATGGCCTAAAAGCAGAAAAATGGTAATGTAATTTATTTGGATTTGGCCATGGAACTTCTTTTATACTGACTAAAACTTACCTTCTTAGAAATCTAAGCAAAACCAACATGGTAATAAATAGTCACCATATTTATATGTCACACTTCATGTTCTGTGCATCTTCACCACTCACATTTCAAAGTCATATATTCCAAATAAGTTTTCAAATGGAAAAACAAAGACATTCCATAGTCTACAACTAGTAATTTACTTATATTTATTACCTTGTATTATTACATAATTTTTGTTTGTTTGAGACAGGTTCTCACTATGTAGTCTTCTCTGGCCTAGAAACTGCTATGTCCTACAGGCTGTCCTTGAACTCATAGAGATCCATCTGCCTTTCCCTTCTCCACTGCTGGTATTAAATATGTGCAGTACCATACCTGGCTATAATGTTTTGGATGTTAAAAACTATCTTCACAGAACTAAAAATCATAGAATCCATTTCCAAAGTATAAAATTAATATTAGAAATTAATTATAATTTGCAAATAACCTATGGCAACTAAGCATTAAGTCAGAAAAAAACTTCTGTGTGACTTTATTGTTTTGAAATATTTTAGACCTACAAGTTTATTATTTTACGTGAATAAATATTTTGCTTGTATGTGTGTGCTTGCACCATGCTATGTATGTATCTTTGGGCCAATGAGGTCAGAAGACTGTACTTGACCCTCTATGACAGGTGTTTATGAGCTACCATGTAGTTACTAACAGAGCAACATGTGTTCATTACTATCTGTTCGACTCTGCACTTCATTTGTGTTTTATTGTGCTTAATGAAGAAAGAAAGGTCTGGTAGTACCTCCATCATCAAAATATAAAATTATTAATACAATTTATATAATCATTTTGTCTATTTGATTTTTGTTCACTTGAAGATGTGTTACTTCAAGGTCCTCGCCTTGACTTCTTTATAGGCACAAATAGTAAATTAGACAACTTCCAGTAAAAACACCGAGGCTTTCTGCTGAATATAGTAACATTTTTAGTAGCATGAATGGGACTCAGAGCCAAATATCGGGGGAAGGCTGAAATATCAGAGAGCTGAAGCACCACAGTCAATTCTCACCCAGCTGTCTTGCAACTTCCTCAGCCTTGCTCTTAGTTGCTTCTGCCTGTTGCTTCTGCCAGTTGGTTTGCTTCTGAGTTTGCCTGGTTTCTACAGACCTTATAAACCCTGTCCCCCACCAGGTTAAGATTAAAGGTGTGTAGCCTTGAATTCACAGAAGCAGAAGAAGTTCTGTCTCTGGAGTTATGGGATAAAGGATGCTGGTTACCACTCCTGGCTTTATCTGTACTGGGATTAAACATGTGTTTGATTGATTCACCGGTTTTTCCTTGTATTCAAGGGTCAAGAAATTCCTGAACGTCTGCCTAGGATTTGACTGTGTGGTCTCTCTGATATCTCAGGATTTATTAAATATTTAACATATATCCACAAACATTTAATAATTTAATTAAATATTTTAAAAAATAATTTAATATATTTATATTAGTATACATAGAATAAGTAAAGATAAAATGTTTTATTCTTAATACTTAAAATTTTAATAATGATATAACACAATATAGTATAATTATAACATTTTAATAATTTAATGACAAAATCTGTGTAGTTTAAAAATACAGAGAATTAATATTAATAGAAATAATAAAATGTGAAATGGAAATTCTTCCATATGTCTTCTAATATTAACATAACTGGTAGAAATGATAACAATATTGAAGTTAGTTTGCACTGCTGCACAACCATTGACAGCTGGGAGAAGAACTAGCCTTTAATGAGACACATTATTGGTTTTCCAGTGCACAGTATTGAACCTTAAAACTATGGCCATGACACTTGAAAAGATGCTCAACATCTTTAGCCATCAGAGGAATGCAAATCAAAACAACTTTGAGATACCACCTTACACTTGTCAGAATGGCTAAGATCTGGAGGTTTCTCAGTATGGAGGTTTCTCAGAAAACTGGGAATCACTCTTCCTAACTATCCAGCAATACCACTATTGAGCATATACCATAAAGACACACATTCATACCCCAAAAGCATTAGCTCAACTATGTTCATAGCAGCACTATTCATAATAGCAAGAACCTGAAAACAACCTAGATGCTCCTCAACCTGGAAACAACCTAGATACCATCTCAAAGGAAAGGAATAGCAAACTGTGGTACATCTACCCAATGGAGTACTACTCAGCAGTAAAAAAAAAAATGATATCTTAAAATTTGCAGGCAAATAGATGGATCTGGAGAATATCCTCCTGAGTGAGGTATCACAAACCCAGAAGGATAAGCAGGGATATACTCACTCATCAGTATATTTTAAGCTAAAACATTCTTTTTTCCATTGATAGGTGAATAAAGTGATTTAAAACACACACACACATACACAAAACAAAACAAAACAAAACAAAATTTCTGGGTTTTCTATAGAATGATTGCTTACCAGAAATTTTTGGTAGCCATGGTGCATCCTTGGGCATTAGCTTTGACCTACTGTGCTTTCTTTATTTGTAGCTAGTCATAACCTGGCTTGAGAAGCTTAAGACTTTATTTTTTTATGTTTCATGTATTTTAGAGAAAGAGAAAGTTTATTACTGTATTGGTTTTTTGTTATCTATTCTGAATGTTTTACTTTTTTATATAATGGTTGATATTGATGTTCAAAAAACAATAAATAAGAAACAAAAGAAACAAACAAAACCTCTTTCTATATGCATATTATAAAAGCAGACTCTTCAGGTTTTATATATATGTATATAAATATATATATATTATATTTATGGATATAGGATGGAGTGTTAGAACTGTGCTTTAATTGAAAACGCATTAAAAAATTAATGAAGATATTGAGTAAAAGGTAAACTCACTATAGCAAGTAAAAACTTTAAAAGAATAGTGACAGAATTAGTTGATAAACATTTAAATATAAATAGGAAAATAAAAATTACCAAAAATATAGTAGGAGTTATCCTTATTAATTAATTTAGTTTATTTTTAGTGTTTTGGAGAATTTTATACAGTTTGTTTTTGTCATGAAGCACATTAGTCTGACCAAAACTTTAGGCAATCTGAATTTTTGAATTTATTACTATAAATACTAATGGACTAATAAAGTGATCATATTTGTCATATTAATTAAACAATTATAAATTCCTCATATTTGACTCAATAGAAAAGCTGAGAACACCTGAATATAATATATAAAGTAAAAACTAAAAAAAAAATGTATAAAATAATTAAGAAGCTAAGTACTTGAGGGGAAATATTTCTACAGTTATATTGAGGTCATTTAATAAAAGTAATACACTTGAAATCTTATTCAAATGAGTTAAAATGCAGAACTACTAGCCTTTTATAAATGTATTTAATAACACACTCACACACAAGTATGACTTTGCTTTTTCTATAAACAATCATTGAATGTGAAACCTACTTCTACAGAATTCTAGGAATCTGACTGTAGGTTTACAGTAATTAGAGAGCATTTAGTCATGAGAAATAGTTTAATCCTCATAAGAATAGATACATTTAATCTTTATAGGGATTAACCTTAATCTTTATAATGGCTTAGGACAGAAAAGACCTTTGAGATGTTTCTGATTCTCTTCAGTTCTCACTCCATATTTCAACAGTTTTTGAAAAAATACGTCTGTATACTTTGGTATAGGAGAAGAAAGAGAGCTGGATCTTTTTCAACACTTCATTCAAAAGAACAGTCCTGCCTGTTGGTTCTCTACATGACACCATAGGAAAAAAAAATCTGTCTTTATTGACCCTCAGTGTGCAAAGCATTTATCTGGATAACAGTGATAATTTATTTAGGGAATTAATGATGGTACTGGTAGCAATGGACACTGATGAGGCAGAAAGCAGGCTAATGAGAAAAGAAAGCTGGATAATGAAAATCTGATGAGACTTCGCAAGTCTGCCCTGAATTTGGAAATCTATAGATTAGCAAACACACAGAACTTTGCTGATGCTCACAAATGCCCTGCTCTGCCTCATGCAGCCCATGTAGCTGCAGCACATGTGCCTGTGCATTTGGAACTTCAACTTCAGCACCATGCCCTGTAGACACCTATTACAGCAGTTCATGTGGTTCTCCAGATGCTGATCTTACAGCCTCCCCCCCCCCCACATAACAAAAGGTTAGTGTTGTCTGTCTGTCTGTATGACTATATGAGTGTTTCACTGGTCTTCCTTGAATATGTTAGTTTGCTGTTTCTTCTGCAGCCACTGGCTGGGCTCTGAACTTACCTCTGGGATTTCTAGCCACTAGATCTAATGTAATAGAAATGGGTAACATTTAAATTGTTTTATAGTGTTCTGCTTTTATTTAAATAGATTGGCTCAGATATTGGGTTATTGTTCACCTTCTTTCAGGTCCAGGTACTTATTTTAAGTCTTTATTTCCAGAGATTAGAACCTGTGGCAAGCAGGAAGATCAAAAGCAAAACAGCTAAAGGGATTATTGATGGGTAGGAAGTTTATTGGTACAATAATTGTGTACTAACAAAAGTTAACTTAAAACTTGTAAATCAGGGTTGATAAGTAATAGTCTGTGCTTAGTAAATGATAAAGAAACCACGTGAGAAATTCTCTTCTGGGATAGAAGCCACTCATAGCTGGTTGACATCTGTGCTATACTTGGTGAGGGTGATTTTTACATGGCTTCACTGCAATTTTTACTAAAAGCAATCATGTGGTATAAGTTAACCTAGAAGATGACAGTTCTCCAAAGATACTTTAAACTGGGATGGATTTTTATATTTTATATCTATTTTAATTATATTTTATATCTGTCTTATTTCAAAAACAAGATTTATAAAAGATGGGATTTTACTTATTTACTTTTTTTAGTTTTAGTTTTCTCCATTTTATTTATTATTTGCATCTTTCACATCATGCATTTCCATCCAATTCATTTTGTGTCCCTTTATATCCACCCTCTGCCCTTGCAACCTCCCCCAACCCAGATAAAATAAAATTTAAGAGAAAAATTAATAATAAAGAGATAAAAAACAATCAATTTCATCTTGAAAGCTGCAGTGTGACACAGTAAGTCACACAGTTATCCTTTTATCCATACTTCTTTACTTTCAAATGTTCATTCCAAAGAGTCATTGGCTTCTTGTTTCTTTGCACTATTGATGAGACTCCTCTTAATTATTCTGACCTTGCCCTGTGTCATAGAAATCCTGCAGCTCTTGAGAGTGGCCCCTAAGCCATGCCTGGAGAACACAGTAGAGCTGAACCTGAAGTTATAGGTATGGGAGATCAGAACCTGAGGACATGAAAGAAGAAGAACTGGTCTCACCCCTTGCTCATTGCTGCAAGAAGTGAACAAGCAGGAGAGGTCAGGCTGGCACTGAGGACAAGAGAGACCTACCAGGCTGACCAACCATGAAACTACCCAGGCTCAGATCCAGGGTTATGGGTTGACCCACACCAATATCTACCTTTTTAGCGATCAGCTGGGACAATGGGAAGGACCAGTCCTGCATACTCCAAGCTGAAATATGGGATTAAAAAAACTCAAAAAATCCAAAACCAAAAATATGCTTGTTTAATGAAATATTAAAGTTGTACCTCCATACTTTCAAATACAAGAATATACATTGTGCTGGCAGCCTGGTTTTGTAACATAAGAGTCACTCAGATGATATTGGCTTTAAGGGATGAAGGGGCCATAGAGAACAGCTAAAGTTTGCAAATGTGTAACATGGCTAGAATTCTAAAAGAGAGCCCAATTACAATGGAGGACTTAGCAGTTTGGGGGATGTTGGTGACAGAGTTGATCATCAGAAACCCCAACTACAATTAAAGGGAGCCTGTTGAGCCTTGAAGGCAGATTGTGTAAGGCTGCTGAGGGAGGAGCCTAAGAGTTGATTCAAGCCCCTTGAAAATGCTCAGAGGATTGTCAATAAATCTCAGATATTCAGTATTAAATTGCTTACACTGTTGAAACTTGGTTTTGCCTCTTGTGAGTTATAGTTTTGCCCTGTTTTCTCCCCTCTTGAAGTAAAATAGGGTACTTTATTTTTGAGAAATTTTAAACTTTTTTCTAAAAGAAAACTTTTTGAGTTTTACAAAACATTCAAATGAAAAGAAAAAAGAACTGGATATTTTTAAAGCACAGCTTTTAAAAATATTTAAACTTATAAGGCTGTGGGACATTTTAAATTTATAAGGTCTTTATTATTATGTAATCTTGATAAATAAGTAAATAAAAAACTAAAACGTAGAGTCACAGCTGAACACAGAGAATGAGATATTTCTATCTCATGATGCAGCAAGATGGTGACCTAAACAGTCTGGCAAAGGGTAATTCCATACCTAAAGTCTATTCAGGCTAATAGAGACCAATTTAGGGATGAATGCCTAACTTCCTTGCTTTTACTAACAATGTTAAACTATAGCTTCAATTCAGAATTTGTTACATTTTATGGATAAACCTACCAGTGATAAAACTATATAATCCTAATCATATAAAACTGTCAAAGATAATTAAGGCATGCAACTTAATAGTCAAAGTCTCTGATGTGTTCAGATTTAGCTTCTTATATGTATTTTCAAAGATAAGCCTAAACTAAGTAACAAGAAACAAGCAATGTTTGTCTACTTTAGGTATGCTTAACAGATAATGGTTCTCAGATGTTTCAGAGATCTGAGAATATGGCATTTAAAATGTTTACTTAAAAAACTTTTTTTTCTGATAGAGAGACATGCTGACTCCTGAAAGTACCCCCATCCCCCCCAAAAAATGATAGGCACAGAATAAAACCTCTATCTGGAGCTTATTTGAAATGTAGCAACACTAGATACTAGGTTAAAAAAAAACAAAAGCAAAAAACTTGCCCTTCACCTCAACTGCTGTCAAGACTCTGTCTAGACTGTGGACCAGCAGGACACTGGCGAGTTAATTTCTCTGCATTGTCTAGACAAGGTAGGCCAGTCTCCCCAAGTTTCTACTCTACTGGAAAATCTGTCAGTTCTTCTAGGCCTGGCTAGCAAAGACTGATGCTGCCCTGAGATCTCTGTCCCTAAAGATCGCAGAGGAACCTGGAGTAGCTGTCCAGGTAGCATGAAAGTCTTTTGTCATTTTAATAGGTTTGGAAGTTGCTTGGCCTGCATTTCTGCTTACTCAGATGAAATTTATCCGTTTCAGGTCTCTGTGTTTGATGACTAAGCTAATGACAGCTTTGTTGGTTTAACAGTCACCTTGTTAGCTCATTAGGCAGTACATTGGTTAGTTAAAGCTACTAGATCTCTTGTTAAGAAAAAAAGGCAGGCAGGTTTGCCTTGCTCACAAGCTTGATATTAAAAGATAAACAGGTTTCAAATATAACTTTCAACTAAAGGAACATGCTTTGCAATTACAGTTCTCAGTAATATCTGCTTGTATCTCTGATAAGTGATTGGATGAAAGGAAAATATTCCAGGATATGAAAGTCAATACAAGTGTTGAAAATTTAAGAACATATTCGTGAATATAAAAGTCTATTTAAGTTCTGAGAGTCTAGTAAAGTGTTCTAAGATATATACAGGTCTGAAAAATATAAGCTTAAATGAGTTTTGAGGGTCTAAGAAACAGGTTTCATGATAGACCCCAGACTCAGGGTACTAACCTCGGGAAGGGGGGCCTCAAGAACCCAGGCTCCAGGCCGTTGATGCAAAAAAGCATTATTTCGTCTTCAGATGGGCTACCTCCCTGCCTCCGGAGCAAGGGAGTAGCAAGGCAGGAGTAATCCCATATCTCTTTCAAAGGCTAAGACCATAAAATCACCATAGCAACTAGGGTAACACATTATTTGGTGACTTTAAAGGTCATACTATAATCGTAAGGTTGCTCACAATAGTCATGGGGTTTGCCTTAAGACCAGCTAGTTAGGTGGCTTTTACAACCCGGTGTTGGTCACTGCTATTCTGCTTGGAACTTCTGGTATTTTAATCACAGGTTTGACCAGACCATTATGTCCTATCTGAGTTGATTACGGCTATCTAGGCTGGATCACTCTGTTTCCTGGAACAGACTTTTAGACTTTTAGTTACTTGTTCTCATAGGGGGTGCTCTGCTGAATACCTGAACTGAATGCCTAGGTCAAGCCCTAGAACCCAGGGTCCTTCAAAAATGTTTAAATAAAAGTTATTAAGGTCAAAGGACAGGAAAGATGAAAGATTAAATTGTGGTAAGAAAGGGTGCATAAATGCAACCCAAGCCCCAGCCCCCTAAAACTTGCATAAAGCAGGCCAGGTGTCTTATCATTTTTTTAGAACTATTTTATTCAGTGTATCTACCAATTGACAAATCTGGGCCTATTATCCTAGTATGCCAATGGCCATTATAAGTAGCCATTTTGTCCCCTATGCCAGGGAGCTTCCTTTTGACTTAACATTTCAGCCTGTTAATGGTGTGTGGGGGGGGACAACAAGGTACAGTATACTTTCTTTTAGCGATGCTTTCAGTTGAAACATTCCATTGATTCTCTGCATCTAGGAAAGCTGAAGGGCTAGTCAAAGGGGAGAAATGGGGAATTTATCAAAAACATTTTGTTATCTGACCCTGCAGAAGACACAGGGAGCAATTACACTGGCTGGCCTGATCGACATCAGCTTCAGCAAGTCCCGTGTTTGTAGTTGTTTGGAGCAGGTTGTAGTCAGCAGCTGATGCTTGGATGTGACTGAATGGTAACTAGGAAACTGTTGAGGAAAATATTATTAACTAAAAAAGAAGTTACAACTTCTTTGGAAGTTGTAACTTTAATAAGGAGAAAACTTTATATTTTGGAACTTTTTCTTTCGATTTGTGACAGGTGGATCCAAGCTTCTAGATCTATTTGATTTTTCTGATGATTACATGAATTTTTAGTGTACAAAAAGAGAAACAAGTCTTATATGTATCAACATTTAGCATTGTACTGAAATACACATTATAGACAAAGCAGCTAACAGATGTATATAAAACAGAAGGAACTTATTGACACCATAGAGCAAAAGCTGTATATTTGAGTTAAAAATGATGAATAATTTATACTCTATCCACAGAGTTGAGCTGGATATATGTTTTACCTCATTGAGAAGCACTTTTAAGTTTACATTTTGAAGACAACCAAAGGAAATTTAAAATCTTGAGCATATGACTGACTAGTGTCAGTGTTTTATGAGAGTTGTACTAACAGCTTCTAAAAAATTCATTGATTATTGTTAATAATCTGAACTTGGAAGTCTTAATGCATCAATAGCATATCAAGAGAATGAAATTTGAAACATTCCTCATATGCCTTAAGTAATGTAATCTTCTCATAAGTTGCCTACATACACCTAAAAACACCTTCTTTTTTATTGTTTTCTTTTTGTCTTTTAATTATTATTATTATTAACAAAGAAGTCACACTTTCTATCCCTGTATATCATTACTCATGGTCCCTTCCCCCTCCCGTTACATCAGATCATTTTTTCTTCTCCACAACTCCCCACTCCCTCCCTGGGGAGGCAGCAGACAGTCCCATGGTCCCACTGACCCAATATTACTTAGTTCAGTCTTCAATCCTGGCAGATCCAGTTTTGTCTCCCCTCCCTCAAGAGTGAGTCAGGTGTTCCTTTAGGTGGAGTAGGATCCTAAGAGTCAGTTCAGGGTGTTTCTGATCCCAAGCTGTTCAGTGGTTGTGGTTTGCAGCTTGGGCATGCTTGGCTTTTTTCTTGTTTGTTTGTTTAGAGATCACTAATGAGTGAGTACATCCCCTGCTTATCTTTCTGAGTTTGTGATACCTCGCTCAGGAGAATATTCTCCAAGTCCATCCATTTGCCTGCAAATTTTAGGATATCATTTATTCTTACTGCTGAATAGCACTCCATTGTGTAGATGTACCATAGTTTGTTAATCCATTCTTCAGTTGAGGGACATATAGGTTGTTTCCAGGTTCTTGCTATTACAAATAATGCTGCTATGAACATAGTTCAGCTAATGCCTTTGTATCTTTAAGGTATACACCCAGAAGTGGTATTGCTGGGTCCTTGGGGAGATTGATTCTCAATTTTCTGAGAAACCTCCATACTGTGTTCCAAAGTGGATGGAAAAGCTTACACTCCCACCAATAATGGAGGAGTGTTCCTCTTGCTCCGTGTCCTCTCCGACATAGACTGTCATCTGTGCCTTTTATCTTAGCCAATCTAACAGGTGTTAGGTGGTATCTCAAAGCTGTTTTGATTTGCATTTCTCTGATGGCTAAAGATGATGAGCACTTTTCAGGTGCCTTTCAGCCATTCATGATTCCTCTGCTGAGAATTCCCTTTTTAGATCTGAACTCCATTTTTTGGTTGGGTTATTCAAGGTTTCGGCTCTAGATTCATGAGCTCTTTATACATCTTAGAGATCAGTCCTCTATCACTTGTAGGGTTGGTGAAAATCTTTTCCCATTCTGTAGGCTCACGTTTTGTCATACAGACAGTGTCCTTGGCTTTACAGAAGCTTCTTAGCTTCAGGAGATCCCACTTATTGATTGTTGATCTTAGTGTCTGTGCCACTGGTGTTACATTTAGGAAGTGGTCGCTGGTGCCATTTCGTAGAAGTGTATTTCCTACTTTCTTTTCTATCAAGTTCAAAGTGGCTGGGTTTATGCTGAGGTCTTTGATCCATTGTATTTGAGTTTTGTGCAGGGTGACAGGCTCGGATCTATTTACATTTTTCTACACACTCCCATCCAGCTATGCCAACATCATTTGTTAAATATACTATCTTTTTTCCATTGAATGTTTTGGGCCTCTTCGTCAAAGATCAGGTGTTCATTGGTTTTTGCGTTAATGTCTGGATCCTCAATTCTAATCCATTGATCCACAAGTCTGTTTTTATGCCAATACCAGGCTGTTTTTATTACTGTAGCTCTATAGTATAACTTGAAGTCAGGGATGGTGATACCTCCTGAGGTTCTTTTGTTGAGTAAAATTGTTTTGGCAATCCTGGCTTTCTTCTTATTCCAAATGAAATTGAGTATTGTTCTTTCAAGGTCCAGAAAATATTGTGTTGGGGTTTTGACAGGCAGTGCATTTAATCTGTAGATTGCATTTGGTAGAATTGCCATTGTTACTATGTTGATCCTACCAATCCAGGAACATGGGAGAGCTTTCAATTTTCTGATATCCTCTTCAATTTCTTTCTTCAGTGTATTAAAATTTTTGACAAATAGGCCTTTTACTTCTTTGGTTAAAGTTACTCCAAGGTATTTAATACTATTTGTAGCTATTATAAAGGGTAATGTTTCCCTTATTTCCTTTTCAGCTCTTCTATCTTTAGTGTATAGAAGGGCTACTGATTTCTTTGAGTTAATCTTGTATCCTGCTACATTGCTGAAGGTGTTTATCAGCTGTAGCAGTTCCTTGGAAGAATTTTGTGGGTCACTTATATATACAATCATATCATCTGCAAATAGAGATAGTTTCACTTCTTCTTTTCCAATTTGTATCCCCTTAATTTCTTTTTGTTCCCTTATTGCTTTAGCTAAAACTTTGAGAACTATACTGAATAGATAAGGAGAGAGAGGACATCCTTGTTCATTACTTTGAGTTTTTCTGCATTAAGTTTGATGCTGGCTGTCGACTTCTTGTAAATAACCTTTATTATATTTAGATATTCTTCTTGTATTCCTGATCTCTCCAGGGCTTTATTCATAAAGGAGTGTTGGATTTTGTCAAAGGATTTTTCTGCATCTAAGGATATGATCATGTGGTTTTGTTCCTTTAGTTTGTTTATATGATGGATAACATTTACAGTTTTTCGTATGTTAAACCAGCTCTGTATGTCTGGGATGAAGCCTACTTGGACGTGATGGATGATATTTTTTATACATTGTTGTATACGGTTTGCCAAAATTCTGTTGAGAATTTTCGCATCAATATTCATGAGGGAATTTGGTCTGTAATTCTCCTTCTTTGTTGTCTCTTTGAGTGGCTTGGGAATTAGGATAATTGTAGCCTCATAAAAGGAATTTGGCAATATTCCTTCAGTTTCTACTGTGTGAAATAGTTTGAAGAGTAACGGAAGTAATTCTTCTTTGAATGTCTGGTAGAATTCGGCAGTGAAACCATCTGGACCAGAGCTTCTAATTTTGGGGAGGTTTTTAATGACAGCTTCAATTTCCTTAAGGGTTATAGGCCTGTTTAGGTAATTAATCTGATCTTCATTTAATTTTGGTAGGTGGTACCTGTCCAGAAAGCTGTCCATTTCTTCTAGGTTTTCCATTTTTGTGGAATACAGATTTTCAAAGTATGAACTGATAATTCTCTGGATTTCCTCAGGGTCTGTTGTTATGTCCCCCTTTTCATTTCTGATTTTGTTGATTTGAACACTCTATCTTTTTTTTTTTTTTTTTTTGATTAGTTTGGCTAAGGGCTTATCTTTCTTGTTGACTTCCTCAGAGAACTAACTCTTAGATTTATTGATTCTTTGTATTGTTCTTTTTGTTTCAATTGTATTGATTTCAGCTCTAAGTTTGATTATTTCCTGCCGTCTACTCCTTCTAGGTGAGTTCCCTTCTAATTGTTCAAAGGCTTTCAACTGAGCTGTTAGGTCTCTAGTGTGGGATTTCTCTAGGTTTTTCATGTAGGTATCTAGTGCTATGAATTTTCCTCTTAAGACTGCTTTCATTGTGTCCCACAAGTTTGGATACGTTGTGGATTCATTTTCAATAAATTCTACGAAGACTTTGATTTCTTTCTTAATTTTTTCCTTGACCCAGAGATGGTTCAGCTGAGTGATGTTTAGTTTCCATGAGTTGGTAGGCTTTCTGTGATTTTTGATGTTGAACTCTTACTTTAAGCCCTTGTGGTCCGATATGTTACAAGGGATTATTTCCATTTTTTTTTGTATCTGTTGATATTTGCTTTATGACCAATTATGTGGTCAATTTTGGACAAAGTTTCATGAGGAGCTGAGAAATATGTATATTCCTTTGCCTTTGGATGGAAGCTTCTGTATATATCTATTAAATCCATTTACATCATAACTTCTTTTAAACTCCTTATTTCTCTGTGTAGTCTATGTCTGGTTGACCTATCCAGGGCTGAAAGTGGGGTATTGAAGTCTCCCATTATTAGGGTGTAAGAATTGATATGGGATTCGAGCTTAACAGTTTTTCTTTTACATAAGTAGGGATATAAGTATTCATGATTGAAATCTCCTCTTGACCAATTTTTCCTGTGATGAATCAGAGTGACCATCTTGGTCCCTTTTAATTGCTTTTAGTTTAAAGTCTACTTTGTTAGATATTAGGATTGCAACCCCCGCTTGTTTTTTAAGACCATTTGACTGGAAAATCTTTTCCAAACCCTTTATTTTAAGCCTGTGTCTGTCCTTGCAGTTGAGGTGTGTTTCTTCTAGGCAACAGAAGGATGGCTTCAGTTTTTGTATCCATCTTGTTAGTGTGTGACGTTTTATAGGAGAGTTGAGTCCATTGACATTAAGGGAAATTAGTGACCATTGATTGATATTTCCTGTCATTTTAGTAGGTAACTTGCTTGTATTTCCTTTCTCTGGAGTATTCTTCTGTTGAATTATTGATTTTTTGTGGTTTCATGGGTGTATCTAGGGTCCTTAGGTTGGAGTTTTCCCTCTAATACTCTCTGTAGCACTGGATTGGTAGATAGGTATTCATTCAGTCTGTCTTTGTCATGAAATATCTTGTTTACTCCATCTATGGTGATTGATAATTTTGCAGGGTATAGTATTCTAGTTTGGCAGCCATGCTTTTTTAGTGTCTGTATAACTTCTGACCAAGCCCTTCTAGCTTTCATCGTTTCCATTGAATAATCAGGTGTTATTCTGATGGGTCTGCCTTTATATGTAAGTTGGCCCTTTTCTTTTGTAGCTCTTAAAACTTTTTTTTTTGTTCTGTATGTTTTGTGGCTTGATTATAATGTGGCATGCTGACTTTTTTGGGGGTCATATCTATTTGGTGTTCTTTAAGCTTCTTGTATCTTTATAGGCATTTCCTTCTTCAGGTTAGGGAAATTTTCTTCTATGATTTTATTGAAAACATTATCTGTGCCTTTGAGCTGGTATTCTTCTCCTTCTTCTATTCCTATTATTCTCAAGTTAGGTCTTTTCATGGTGTCCCAGATTTCCTGAACATTTTGAGTTATGGCTTTTTTAGTTTTATTATTTTGTTTGACTGATATATCTATTTGAGCTACTGAGTCTTCCACCTTAGAAATTCTATCTTCCTTCTCTTGAACTCTGTTTGTTATGCTCTATCTGTGGTTCCAGCTTTTTTCTTCAGATTTTCTATTTCCATCTTTGCCTCATTTTGTGCCTTTTTTATTGCTTCTATTTCAGCTTTTAGTTTCTGGCATGTTTCTTTCATAGATTTGTTCATCTCTTCCAATTTTTTGTTTGTATTTTCTTCTATTCTTTTAAGGCTATTTTTCATATCTTCTTTGAGAGCTTCAATGATCTTCAAAAAGGAATTTTTGGTGTTGCTTCCTTCTGTTTCCTCTTCATTGCTCAGTTCAGGACTTGTATTTGTAGGATCACCACTTTCTTCAGGATTTACCTTGTTGTTCTTTATATTATTATGTAAATTTTTGCACTGGTGTCTGCCCATGGCTTCAGTGGTTCACGATTAGGTGCCTTCTGCTCAGTTGTGGCACTCGGGCTTGTGTGCCTCATGTCACCTCTGAGGAAAATGTCTGCTCAATCTCTGCCTCTGCTCTGGGCAGGGGACTGAATTTCAAGTCTTCAATCTTTCTCTGTTTGACCAATTGGGGGCGGGATGTTGACCATGCAAATTTCCTCAGCAGCAGCTGGGGAACTGTGACAGTCAGAGCTTATCTCTGTCTGCTACAGAGTGCGTTGGTGCACACTCTGCAGACAGCACCCGGTCCCCAACACCTTCTTTCTATATAAACCATTCAGGATTATAATCTGACTGTACTTAAAGAAACATTGCAAAAGAGGGGCCTGAAATAAATGATTGGTACTCTTGTCTATTTCCAGGCCCCTCCTAGACTGTAACTCTCATGTCATGCATAACACCTTTGATTCTCCTGCTTCTGCTAATTGCTGTTGATGCTTACATCACTGATACCTTAACTATATGATAATTCCTGTATGGACACCATTAAGCTGATGCTTATTAGACTCCTTTATTATTCCTAAGTCTTCTGGTTTGTGCATCATAATTCACTTGATTTATCAAGTGTATTACTATTCAGAAGGAGTCTGAGAACATTTTGCACTTTTTCATTGAAGTTTTCCAACTATAGTAGACTAGATATTAGTGCACCTGGTAATTAGGCTGGAAATAGTAGGCTCAGTAAGACTAGGAACTGCTGCACTTATTACTGAGATCAAAACTCTAAGTTCCTGAGCTCACAGATTAATCAGGATATATGCCAGCTAGATATATTCATCAGCCACTTGACTTCCTGTATGGACTTTCTGGCAGAGATCATACTGAAGAGCAGAAGGGGACTTGACCTTGTCTTCATGCAACAGAGGAGAATGCATAACCCTTAGAAAATAATGTTGTTTTATGCTTTTTATTATGAATAAAGTCTCATTTTTATCCATGTATAAAAAAGCATAAAACAACATTATTTTCTAAGATCATTAGGAAAGCGAGAAAAAGTTTGAGTCTAGTTAAAGAAAAATATTAAGAAAACATTCAAATAGTCTAAGGTAGTATGAGGTCCTCTTTGCATGGTCTCCATGATTAACTATCATTCTTAGAACTTTGGCAGGTCACATATTCCTTATTTTACTAGCCTTCATTTGTGGACCATGTTTTGTAAATTTAATAAATGTCACCCATTAGTCTTTCAGAAAGGGTTTGGCTCCCAGAGTGACACTAATGGGCAACTCTACGTTTCTAGAAGCACTCCATTTTAAGAGGTCTAATGTGAGACTTTTAGATCTTTGGGACTAATCCTTCAACTGTTAGATCTTAAATGACTCCATTGTTTTGTGTTTTGAATGACTGTCTCATAGCTGGTTGTGCTATTCTGGGATGCTATGAAACCCCTTGGAGGCTGGGTCATCTGGGTTGAAGTGTTTCATTAGAGCACACCTTTGAAAGCTGTATATCCCCAAGTTCTTAGTCCCTCTCTGCTTCTGGTCTGCAGTAGCATGAACAACGTTAAGTAAACATTGTGACCTTCGCAGCTGTGTGGAGTGCTGATTGTTAGTTCCGCACGTGAGGGCAAGAACACACTAACAAGGTCACACACTAGAGTTTATTTAAGAGAAGAGTCCCAGGACATAAAGAAACAGAGGAGCAAAAAAGAAGTCAGGGGACACAGAAGGAAAAGTACCAGAGCATGCACTTGCAGCTGCTTTTAAGGGAAGGGGCATGCACGGGCATGCGTCATGGGTCCAGGGAGGTGCTTCCCTACTAAATGACACAGGGTTAACTAGCCATGCCCAGGGACATGCCTCTGTGCAAGGTGCATCCCACCTGAGCCAAGGGGCTCAGCTAAGTGGAATGCCAGGAATCCTTACACTGATGTCCTCCAAAATTGTGAAACAAAACAGCCCTCCACCTTAACTGTTTTTTGACAGCTATTTGGTTTACTCATCTCTAAGTGGGTTAGAAAGTAGAGGGATCCAAGGACAAAGGTGGTCTTCAAGGCACACAGTCTTCATTCACTTCTGTTCACCCAGCCACAATCCAAACGTTCAAGTTCATCCTTCTAAATCACTGGTTCCTGACAAAGTGAAGAATCTGAGCCAATGGAAGACATTTTGCATTCAAAACTTAACATAAAAACTTATCATGTTATCCATAATCTACTACTCCAAACCCATCAACACATTAAAGTGCATGTATATTATATTGGAAAATAATTTTGCAATTAACAAATCACTATTTAAGTCTAGTTAATATTAATCATGTTATTTACTCAAAATTTCTTTGAAATTTACTCTATAAGTAGCTGTTGCAATTCTTTTTATATTAATGAATATTATATGTATTATTTTCTGAATCAGTATAAGAACTTTAATATAAGATGATTCCTTGAAAATTGTTTGCACTTAATTCACTTCTATTCTCCAGTTCTAGTATTTAGATATAATTAATTCCAAAACATTATCATACTTATCATATAATTTAATCTATTTTAATTATATTTTGTTTTAATAGCATACTTCTGTTACTATTGTTTTTGGAAAAATGAGTGCTGCATAAAATTCATATATTTAAATAAATACTGTCTACTTGTATTAGAGAAATTTATGAAAAAAAGTTAAAGGTGGAATTGCTCATTTGAAACTGCAGCCCTTTCTTGGGAAGGCACACAACAAAATTAAAAAATATATAATTTTGTAAGTTATAAATATAGTAGATTGTTCATCAAAATGGCAAAGGCATAAAACATGGAATACATTTTAATTTTTTCTAAGATAGCAAGTAGAACATTAAAATGTACTCGTTTGGGCTATGAGACCTTTTTTCTTTTCTTTCTTTTTTTTTTTTTTTTTTTGCCTAGTGCAGTTTATCATCTACACAGTTAAGAAGATAGAAGAAAAGAAAATTTTTTTGAAGAGATTGAGAAATAATAAAATAGGAAATCAAGTTTTTTCTTCAATTTAAAAAAAATATCAGTACTTAAATTTCTTGTGTGTGTGTGTGTGTGTGTGTTTATATATGTTTCTGTCACACATGTTAAGTTGCCCTCCCAGTCTATGAGAGGATGCTAGATCAATTGCAGATGGAGACACTTGTGCTGATAAGAATCTGATGTGGTTTCTGCACATCCAGTTGGTGTCTTCTGGAAGTTAAAATGTGGAGCCTTTACTCATGCCTTCTCCATTCATGGTTAGTGCATCTTTATGATAATGCCCAGTGTCTATTGCTCTGTGTATCATTATCATAATTTTTGCTATTACTAGATATCTCTACTACTCCACAGAAGAATAGTTTTTTAGGTAAAAAAGAAGACAGTCATTAGTGCCATTAAAAGAAGCTGCTCATTATTAATAACAGAATCTGGAAACAACCTAGATGTCCCTCAACTGAAGAATGGATTAACAAACTGTGATACATCTACAAAATGGAGTACTACTCAGCAATAAGAAAAAATGATATCCTAAAACTTGCAGGCAAGTGGATGGATTTGGAGAATATCCACCTGAGCGGGGTATCACAATCCCAGAAAGATAAGCAGGGGGTGTACTCACTCATTAGTGTACTCTAAACAAAAAGCAAAGCATGTGCATCTGCAAACTACAACCACTGAACGGCTTGGGATCTGAAATACCTTGGATTGGCACCTTGGAGCCCATTCCCTTGAGAGGAATATCTGACCTAGTCTTGATGTTGAGGTGAGGAAAGCAGACCTACCTGGAGTTGATGCTGACCTAAGCCACCTTGGGACCTTGGGACCTACTTACTGTCCTTGCTGGAGAGAAGATAAAGTGATGGAGAGAAGAGAGAGTGAATGGGAAGGACGGGAAGGGTGGGGGAAGGGGTTTGAACAAGGGGATACATGGATAAAAAATATGACTTTATTCATAATAATAAAAATTAAATTAAAAAATGAAAGAAGCTGCTAATGGAGAATGTATATATAAAATCTGTTTATTTTGCTGAGTAATATGGGCTTACAGATAAGCTAATCTTATATATATTTAGTAAATTATCACATTTATGCAGCCATCTGCTTCTTAACTATTAGGCCTTATGCACAGTTTCAACATCTGCTTATTCACATTTATTCACATTTATTTATTTATACAGTATGGATAAAATTGCTGACAAAAGGGGAGAACAAAAATGTCAGCCAGTGGAACCTCAAAGGCTATTTTGAATTTGTGTATACTTATCTCCTTTTTAAAAACTGTGTGTTATGTTGACTGAAATTCTGTAACTAATCAAATTCCTTTTGAGAACCAAAATGCATTTAATATAATTCCCAAATTCTTTCTATATTCTTGTTTATTTTTTAACAGATGAACTGCACTAAACTTGATTTTTTTTTTTTTACTTATAAAATAAAGTCTTTTTATCCATGTATCACCTTGATGCCCCTTCCTTTCCCCTCCCTACCCCTCCAGGTCAGCCTTTACCCCCCCTCCTCCCCATCCCTTCATCCCCTCCCCAAAAGAGCAAAAAGTCCCAAGGTGGATCAGCTCAGCATCCACTCCAGGCAAGCCAAGACGGGTTTTCTCATCCTAATATCAAGACTAGGTTAGGCTTTCCTCTGTAGGGAATGAGCTTTGATGTGTCAGTTTGTGCACAGAAACACAGTCAGATCCCTCGCCTTGAAGCTCCACAAAACTTGTTTGTTTTACTAACCATAAACAACTTGCCATAGGCATACAGACACTGAGACTTTTTAAATTCATTATTAATACTTAAAAAAGGTTAAGGCAGTCACTCACCAACTCTGTCCTTTTGGTAATCAGAAGAATATTGATTTTTTTTTCTCTTTCTTTGTTTCTGTATCTCTCTGTCTTATTCGACCTTCTCTCTTCTCACCCCAAATACACACACACACACACACACACACACACACACCCCTGATAAAGAAATGAATCTAATTTCATAAGATCATTAACTATGAAAGAACTTGGAGTACTATATACATTTTGAAATTAACGGAGACAAAGATAACTTAGCTGGTTGTGGAGAAACAGCTCATCAGTTACATGCACTGATTAGCGGACCCAAGTTTAACTACTCATATCCACCTCAGACTCTCAAAACTGAAACTCCAGTTCCTTGGTTTTGATGCCCTCTTCATGCTGCTGTGGTCCCCAGAACTCGTGTTCACACATAATAAAAATTAAATACACCTTTAAAAATAACCAAGAGTGAGAAAAAATGGAAAGGAGCAAAAAAAAAAAGGGAGGAATAGGAGGAAAGGTGTTGAGGGTGGAGGGAAGGGGGACAAGGGAGGACCAGGGAAGCTGAGAAGTGGATGAGAGTGAGGAGCAGGGAATAGTAAGTACTGAAAAGGGAAGAAGAGCTGGAGCCACAGTTAGGACAGACAGGAGCGACAAGAGTTAACACAAAGGGAAATAATTGATTTACATGATTGAAAACTAGGAAGAATTAGAAATGATGCCTGCTATTAAGACAGTGTGATGTCTTAAAGAACCTACTAATGCCAATGCTGTGCTTCTTTTAGATTCCGGGAGTTCCGTTGCAAATGTTAAGGCTAGGCTCTGCATATTTACTTATTCTCTGCAGAAAATTTACTTCTTTGGAGATATTTGCACCGTATTTTCATTTGGAGCACACGACAAATGTTCCTTAAATCATAGCTGGTATAATCCTTTGCCAATAAGAATGGCCCAGTTAAAGGCAGAGAAGTCTAAATATGATTTATAAGAATGAAACTTCAGAGAAGACTATGGAATATCTTATGAGATCATTGTCATAAAGGAGTTCATAATTTCTTAAGAGTAGAACAAAACCTCTGATTAGCTTGACAAATCTCAATATTTTTACCTACTATAGTTATACAAACCCTAACACTGATAACTGTGGTAATCTCTAAGTGAACCAGAGGGTGGATGGAGATATTGCTATATAAATAGCTGTTAAACAGTACTTCCTTTCTAGATAATGCTAACAACTTTACAAATATATAAATTGTGATGCAAGTCTTCAGCCATTTCTTGTAACTAAAGCCACATTGCTATGGTTTAAGGGATGTTTATTGCTAGTCATGGATTTCCATATAATGGCATATGATCTGCCAGGCTTTTAACAATGTGAGATTATTGTAATAAGATGCAAAAAAAAGAACATGATACTCTTTAAAAAAATTCATGACATTTTTGTGGCCCTGGAAACTTTTAGGTCCACATAAGTGTTAAATAATTGCCTGAAAGAAGAGTCAGGGAATGTGGTTTAGACAGGAACAGTAACATCTTCAGAATCCTGAGAGGTCATATCTGCATTCTTTATTTTATAAGAGTAAGGTACAAATATTCTGGAGGTTTAGGATGTGTTGCCTAAACTGGATGTAGACTTTGAAAGCTTTATGTATGTGGCCCTGAGTGTGTGTCTGTGTGTGGGTTGTTACATATGTGTGCAGGTATTTATGGACAACAGAAGAGGGTACTATATACACTGGAGATGGAATTAAAGACAGGTAGGGTGGTGTCTGATGTGGTGCCTGGGAATCAAACTCAGATACTCTGGAAACATTGTTTCACAACTAGATCTAATTTTAAAAACTGAAATCATCTATAGCTACTTGAACTTATTTTCTAAATTCCTCACACCTATTTCAACTGAATGATGGTTACTATAATGGTTACTATAGTTCACATTTGTGACTTCATAATGAGATAATAGTATTTATATTAAATGGAGCTGCCAAACATTTAATGAATTTTAACAGTAAAAATTTCATATCTGTTGTAATCTCAAATATATGAATTAAAGGATTAAGATTTGACATATACCTTTAATCCCAGCACTCAGGAGATAGAGGTAGGTGGACTTCTGTGAGTTCAAGGCCACTCTGGTCTAATGAGTTAGTTCCAGGACAGCCATGGCTACACAGAAAAACCCTCTCTTATAAATGAAAATAAAAATTGACACTAGAATCTTAAGCAAGTAGGCAAAAATACTGAGTTTATGTAAAAAAGAAACTTTAGTGTTTTCTGAAAATATGCTTCACAATCAATAACAATAACAAAGAATAATTAGGATTCAAATATGTTAGTTGAATAGATTTGTTGTAAATGAGTTGAAAACAATGACTTTCTTTATAATGGTAAGCTCATCTATTTAGGTATCTTTAGTTCCAGACATCCCAGCCCTAGATTAACATATAAACAAATCAGAGGGGAATTCTGCAATGCCTTCTTGAGAGATTAGCTAACTATGAATTTGACTAATTAGAAGGGATTAAAGTATTTAAAATTTTTATTAGCTAGAGTGATCAGAATCTATCAGGGGGCTCTAAATCTACGTATGATTACATAAACATGGATTAAAAAATACTTTTAACTCTGAAAAAGTATATCTCTACATTGGATGAAAAATAAGAAATAAGGTATGTTTGGATTGAAAGACATAGTTTAGTGCTTTTGAAATGGTGTCATAGTAAAGTGTTCAGTGTAAAAACACAAATATCGTTCACAGAAGAAAATACTGTGAAGTGATGGGAAATTTTAATATAAAGAAATGATAGTCTTTTTTAATTTGGTTTTCTTTTTCAGGGAGAGCCTGAAAGTCTTTATATGTGGCAAAAATACAATTAATTCAATTTTGCCTCTCCACCCATCAGACTAAGAGGTGAGTGACCTTCCACCCAGCCAAGGCAGAGAACCCAGTCTCTTGTATCCTGGCCCTGGGACACAGCCCTTGGAATCCCCACCCCATTCAGCTCTGCCCTAAATCTAGGTCAGCAGGGGAAACTCCTTCAGACCAGAAGTCCCAGTAAAAAGCCCCAGTTCACCTCCAGCTATAAAACACTGCCCCATCCTCCAACTCATCCCATTACTGAGACACTTTAACTGTAACTGAAAACCAAAAAATTCTCTGGATTTATCAGACTAAGAGACTAACAGAGTTCTTTAGTACCTATTGAATCAAGAGCTGCTACCTGAAACCCTCAGTTCCTCAGTATCTACTGGATCAAAAGTGGCCACCTGAGATCAACAGTGTGTCAAGACAACCTAGATTAAGAGGGATCACTGTGACACAGAATACACTATGTACCTTGAAGTGGAATCTACATTGGACCAAGACAGGCTTCTTGAGACACAGATACAGACAGAACAGATTGCACTAAAATCAGCTTCCTGAGATACAGACAAATCCTGCAGTGATCTGAGGAAGTAAGAGGCAGATGCCAGTGCAAGAATACATATAACAACATAAAGAACAACATAGCACTACCAGAATCTGGTGGTTCTACAACAACAAGACCTAGTCATGGCAATGAAGAAGAAGCAGAAGGAAACAACCTTAAAAACAAATTTGTAAAGAGAATAGAAGCCTTTAAAGAGGATATAATAAAATCTCTGAAAGAAATCAAAGAAAAGACAAACAAAAATTGGAGGAGATCAATAAATCCCTAAAATAAAATAAAGAAATCTAAGCAAACCAAGAAAAAACAATCAAACAAGTAAAGAAAACATTTCAAGATTTTAAAAAAAGAAATAAAAGCAATAAAAAAAGACACAAACTGAGGCAATGCTCAAAAAAAAAAAATCTGAAGAAAAGAAGCAGAACTCCAGATGCAAATATAACCAACAGAAAGCAAGAGATGGAAGACAGAATCTCTGTTTTGGAAGATTCAATGGCGGAAATAGATACTTCAATCAAAGAAAACACTAAAACCAAGGCTGAGCTCCTGATACAGCTGAGAACAGGGAAGGAGAGTCTGTATTGATAGAGATTATCAGAAAAATTCCCACAGTTATGGTTGGCTGGAGCTCTGGGGAGCTCACTGAATCAAGAATAGCCACTGGAAAACCATCAAGAAAGGAGCTAGGCCCTCGAAGGATAGGCAACTGTCCACTGGCATGGGCAGTATGTGGCGCCTCAAGGGGAGTGATCAGACTATTTCTGTGCTTGGACCAGCACTTTGGAGCCCATTCCTTCCAGTGGAACACCTAACCCATTCTTGATATTATGTTGAGGTAATCAGACTTGCCTGGAGTGGATGCTGAGCTGATCTACCTTGGGATTTCTTGCCATTTTTAAGGGAGTAAATGGGGAGGAGGGAGGCTGAAGGCTGACTGTGAAGAATTGGCAGGAGGGATAGGGAAGGGGAGCAAGGAGATACATAGATAACTTTATTTTATAAAGAAAAAAAAATTTAAAAAAACTTTACCTTTCTAAAGAATGAAATGTCTATAAAATACAAGAAGCTGACATAACACCAAATAGATTAGACCCCCCTCAAAAAGTCTGCTCACAACATAATAGTTAAGCCACAAAACATATAGAATACAGAAAGAATACTAAGATCTGCAAAGTAAAAAGGCCAAGTTACCTATAAAGGCAGACCCATCAGAATAACACCAGATTTCTTAATGTCAGAAGGTTAAAACAGACCAAAGGACTATGGTTGCTTGCCCAGACCACTATACCCAGAAAAACTATCAATCACCATAAATGGAGTCAACAAGATATTTCAGGACAAAACAAGATTTAAGCAATACCTATCCACAATCCAGCCCTTCAGAAAGCACTAGAGGGAAAACTCCAATGTAAGAAAACCAGATACACCCATGAAAACATAAGCAATAGATGATCCCACAAAAGAAAAGCTCAAAGAAGGGAAACACATACACACTACCACCAAAAATAACAGGAAATAACAATCTGTAGGGAGCTGCGTTGTACCACGCCCTAAAGGTTTCTGCCTTCCACCTTTCTCAATGGTGAGTCTCTCAGGAGTAAACAACTCCTTATTGGCTGTAGGCAAGGATGGCGGCTTACTTCCTGCGCCTGGGGACCTATGGGCAATGTCTACGTGGCTTACCGGGATTGGAAGCACAGAGGGTATTTAGCCACGAGCGGACTTCCCCCCGGGGTCGTTCATCATTCCTGAGAGAGTGTGTGAGAGAGTGAGTCGTTCATCATATGTCTGAGAGTAAGAGTGAGTGAGTGAGAGACAAGAAGATAATTAAAGGCCCGAATAAACTGCAAAGAGAAGGATCCGGTGTTGTGTGCTCCTTGCGGGACGAGGTGGCACGTGACAACAATCACTGATCATTAATATCACTTAACAATGGACTCAATTCACCTATAAAATGTCACACTCTAACACAATGGATACAAAATAGAAGCCATCCTTGGGCTGCATACAAGAAACACACTTCAACTTCAAAAGCAGACACTGGCTCAGAGTAAAGAGTTGGGAGAAGACTTGCCAATCAAATGGTCCTAAAATCAAGCTGGTGTAGCCATCCTAATATCTAAAAAACAGACTCAAAACTGAATTCAGTACAAAAAGACCAGGAAAATGTTACTTATTCATCTCAGGAAAAATCTACCAATCCTGAACATTTATGCCCTCAACACCAGGGACCTACGTATTTAAAAGAAACACTACTAAAGCTTAAATTTCATTCAAACTCCTCATCAATAGTGGGAGATTTCAATACCTCACTCTCACCAATGGTTAGGTCTACCAGACAGAAACTCAACAGAGAAATAAGGGATCTAAGAGAAATTATGACCCAAATAAACTTAATAAATATAGACAGAACTTTTCACCAAAACACAAAGGAATATAACTTTTTCTCAGCATCCCATTGATTTTTCTCTAAAATTTGCCACATACTTGGTCATAAAGCAAACATAAATAGATACAAAAGATGGAAATAACCCCTTTTTATCATATCACCATGGACTAATGTTAGAATTTAACAACAAGAAAAAGTCACAGAAAACCTATAATTTCATGGGAACTCAACATCTCTTAAATGAACCAACTCTGGGTCAAGGAAGAAGAAAAGAAAGAAATCAAAGACTTCCTAGAATTTAATGAAAATAAATCCATAGTATACCCAAACTTATGGGGCACAATGAAAGCAATGCTAAGAGAAAAATTCACAGCAGTAGCTGCATTTATGGAAAACCTGAAGGATCTTACACAAGAGACTTTACACATATCTGGAAGCTCTAGGATAATAATAAACAAAATCACCTAGAAGGAGTAGAAGGCAGGAAATAAACTCAGGGCTGAAATCAATAAAATTGAAACAAAGAGAACAATACAAAGAATCAATGAAAAAAAATTTATGTTCCTCAAGCTGTTTCATACAATAGAAACCAAAGGAACATGCCAAACTCTTTTTATGAGGCTACAATCATCATGAGACCTAAGCCACTCAAAGATGCAGCAAAGAAACAGAAATACAGATTAATCTCCCTCATGAACATGATTTAAACATTATAAAATATTGGCAAACCAAATTCAAGAACGTATCAATATATTATACTCTACGATCAAGTAGGCTTCATCCCAGAGATTCAGGGATGCTTCAATATACAAAACCTGTGAATGTCATCTATTATTTAAACAACCTCAAAGGAAACACACACACACACACACACACACACACACACACACAGGATCATCTTTGATGCTGAAAAAGCCTTTGACAAAATGGTCAATAAGAAAAAACAGCAGCCTACAGACTGGGAAAAAATATTCTTCCTGACCCTACATCTGACAAAGGACTGATCTCTAAAATATATAGAGAACTCGAGAAACTAAAAGCCAAAAACACAAATAACCCATTTAAATTTTGGGTTCAGAGCTAAACAAGAAATTATCAACAGAAGAATTTCAAATGTCTGAAAGACACTTCAGGAATTGCTCAACATCCTTAGCCATCAGAGAAATGCAAATAACAACACTGAGATACCATCTTACCCCTGTTGGAATGACAGCCTATGCTCTCAAGGGCAACACTGCTCCATTGCTGGTAGAAATGTAAATTTATAAAGCCACTTTGGAATTAAGTATGCTGGTTCCTCAAAAAACTGGGAATGAATCTACCCAGTAATTCAGTAATACCATTATCAGGCATATATTCAAAGGATGAACATCTTTACCCCCAAACACATTAGATCAACTATGTTTGTAGCAGCATTATTTGTATTTGCCAGAACCTGGAAATAACCTAGATGCCCCTCAACTGAAGAATGGGTTAACAAACTGTGTTACATTTTTACACTGGATTACTACTCAGGAAAAAAGTAACATCCTGAAATTTTCGGGCAAATGGATAGATTTGGAGATTATCATTCATAGTAGGTAACATAGGCCCAGTAAAATAAATATGGTATGTTCACACTCATAAGTGGATTTTACACATAAAGCAAAGAATATACAGGCTTCAAATTACAACCCCCAAACAGCTAAATAACAGGAGGAACTTAAGGGAGACATTTAGGGATATTCCTGGGAAGGGGAAATAGAGAAAATCTCCTGTGTAAATTGGGATCATAATGGGGCTTGAGCAAAGGGAGGTGAAAACCAAGCATGAGTGATGGAGATGGTTGAATGAGAAGAGCAACCGAGAGGGAGAAGAAAGAAATGGGTATCTTGATAGAGGAAGTTACTGTGGGGTTAGAAAGAAACCTGGTGCTAAGAAAACATCTAAGAACCAACAAGATGTTTTAGACTAGGACTCAAAGCAATAGTAGAGAGGGTGCCTAAACAGGACTTCCCCTATAATCAAATGAAAGATGATCCTAATTGTAATTACAGATCCTTCATCCAGTAATGGATAGAGGCAGAAGCAGAAATCCATAGCTAAGCACCAGATCAAATTTCAACTGCAACTGAAGTGAGAGACAGGAGAGACTGTATGAGCACAGCTATTAGGATTATGAGGAGGAGACCCACAGAGATGCCTGACTCAAGCTATTGGGAGCTCTCCAACTCTGAAATAATGGCTGAGGAAACTTCATAGAAAGGAGCTAAACCCTCCAAATGTAGACAACCTTCAAATGACATGGGCAATTTTTGACCTTCTTGCAGTAGGACTAGAGTATGTTCCTCGTACATGAGCTGATATCCTGGAGCCCATTTCCTACAGAGGAACACCTAACCCAGCCTTAATATTGTGATGAGGGACTCGGGTGTACCTCAACTAGATATACCAGCCTGAAAGAAATGACCCACCTTGAGACTCCTTGCCTTGCTTGAGAAATGGATGGGAGAATGTGATTGGTGGAGGTTGAGGGAGAACACTAGGAGGGACTGGGAAGAGGGGAGAAAGGAACAGCAGTAGTAGATATAGAAGAAACTTTTTAAGTAAAAATGAAAAAAATAATTTATTTTTGTTAGTTTTTATGACTCTTTTAATTCAATAGCCAAGTGTATTCAGATTTTAGTCTTTTTAGTGATAGAGAAGCCATATCAATTAGTATGTTAACATCTACATTTCAAAATCAAAGAATCTACATGCAAGTTATAGATATGCTCACAGATATCATAAAGCAAGGCAAATTGACTAGGACCAACACTTTTACAGATAGATAGTTGTACATTTCTTGATTGTAGCATCTGAGCTCCAATGTGCCTGTCCTCTAACTATGGACTTTATATAGTGTACTTCAGGCCTTCTATGCAAACAGGAGACTCAGTTTGGACTAACAATGTGATTCTTCTACTTTTAGTCCTTTTTAACTTTACTTTTTTATACTCTGTAATCAGAAACTTGGAGGACTTTCTAGTCCTTGCCTCATCTGGTGATGCACTGTGCAAGGTAAAACATTCACACGAGAGCCAAAAAGAAGTGGGCACTTCAATCTGCTAAAGAGACATTCTTGCTCTTCTCTTTGGAAATTATCTCTTTGTCTGATTATCTCTTTGGCTGCTTGACTATGTGAGAGTCTTTCTCTGCCCCTGAGACCCAACTAGAGTACAACACCTTTCCTAAGATAAAAGAAAGATAACTGAGCCAAAGACACTGTTGTATAGTCTACATGTGTATAATTTCGCCCAAGCACCCGATGTTGCCAGGTACCTGGCTCTTTAAAACTACTTACCACTTTTGCTGTCAACCAAAAAGGAACTAATTTTTGGATATTCCTATAGTTTACAAAGCTTAGAAGACAGATATGTTGGTAGCCTGTAAGACTTCCCGCCAGAGAAGCTTTGAAGCAGCTGTTCAAAGGGAGTAGCAATTACAAGATGTTATGATTTCTTTTTTTTATGACCATCATTTGAAGTCCAGACTCAGGATTTCTGTCTTTTGTCCTGACCTGTGTAAGCTTTTATTGATTGCAAAGAGGTAGATTTTTTTTCTTCAGACAAACAGAAATAAAACAAACAAAGTTTTACGTGAGAGTGAATCTGTTGTCAACATGACTTTAGACATCCCAGACTCTGAAACTGAATAAACTTAATACCTATGCTTTGTGAATTATTCAGTCTATTCAATTTATCATTTCTTAAGGCTGGATGCCTCATTCTCCTTGAAAGGCAATTTCCCCAAAGAGAAGAAGGTGAATAGTTGTACAAAGAATTTAATGTGAGTAATCATCTTACTTAATTTTTAATAAGCCTAACCTGGAAACAAACTAGAAGTCTATGAATAAAGATATGTTCACATAGTGTTACAGTCCTCACAAAAACAAAGTAAATTTTGATATGTGTAATGCATAAATGATATTAATTAAACTACTTTCAAAATCATTATGCTGAAAAAAGACAGGTGATAGTTACTTATTTACTTTTCTAAAATATTAAATTAAATCCATAGCAAAATGTTATCTATGGATATTGTAGTCAGGAAAATTGTTTTAAAAAGGAATACTGGGGTGAACTACATCATCATAGACTTACTGAAGCCTTTGAAACTCAGACTTGTGTTCACTATGGAATCAGAGGTAAGCAGATGCCAGCTCCTGGGCTGCCCATTTGAAGAATTCCTCTCCAGGGGCCAGGGTTCTGATCTAAGACTCTTGCTAGCAGACAGGCCCTAAGCTTTAGCTGGGAGGGGTGTTCCCCAGCAATCCATAACAGAAGAGACCTCCCACTGCCAGCCATCTAGGGCAAGTAGCATCATCATAAACAATCAGGCACCTTCAAAAAGTAGAACCATGTCCTCAGCAATATCACTTCTGGGTGTATACCCTAAAAATGCACAGTCACACTCCAAAGGCATTAACTCAACTATGTTCATAGCAGCGTTATTTGTAATAGAAAGAACCTGGAAACAACCTAGATGCCCCACACCTGAAGAATGGATTACCAAACTTTGGTACATCTACACAATGGAGTACTACTCAGCAGTAAGAAAAAATGATATCCTAAAATTTGCAGGCAAATGGATGGATTTGGAGAATATCCTCCTGAGCGAGGTATCACAAACCTAGGAAGATTAGCAGGGGATATACTCATATACTAGTGGACTTTAAACAAAAAGCAAAGCACACCCAAGCTGCAAACCACAACCACTGTACAGCTTGGGATATGAAACACTTTGGACTGGTACCATGGGGCACATTCCCTCCAGAGGAACACTTGACCCAGTATTGATGTTTGCATGGGAAAGCAGTTTTGCTTGGAATGGATGATGAGCTATGCCACCTTTGGAACTTAGGACCTCCTGCTTTTGCTGAGGAGGAGATAAGGAAATAGGAGGGCAGGAGGGGAAAGAGAGTTCGTTCAAGGGGATATATGGATGAAAAATGAGACTTTATTCAAAAAATAAAAAAAAAATTAGAATACTGGAATACTTTAGGGAGATGAAGTATTTGATAAATTTTTAGAGGACTCATGTATGCTTCTGAGAATTAACGTGACTGCTTAGTTGTTCATAACTTCTCTTTCAGAGACTATAAAACTGCTTTCTGGCAACAGGTGATGCAAATACAAGTAGGTAGAAATTCATGTACATGAAATTAAAATAAATCACCTTAAAAATGTCTAAGGAAACATCCAAGTCTTTAGTAATTCATAATATTGCTGCCATACAAGTTATTTCTAAATCTATATGTTTTACCAAACATGATATTCTTCATTTTAATTGATATGCTTTTGTATTTTAATTTTATTTTTAAAAAGAATATTGAAAAAGTGTCATTAGCTAGTTTTAATTTCAATTTTAGCCATTTGTATTCTTCAGATTTCTAAATTGTACATTGTATTTCTACCTAGGATACCATAATTGTGAGTGGAAGTCCTAAAATTACAAAAGTAAAGGTGTTCTGGGTATTATCTCAATATATTAGGTAAAAATCAATTTTGTAATGATCCTAAAGAGTTTATGGAATTATTGAAATGTGTTGGATCATGTAGCATGACCATAATCTTGGTTTTAAACTTATCAGTATATGCACATTGCATTGTGTACCTCAAAAGCCATCACATCACATAGTACCTAAGTGGGCTGTGTAAATCATCTTGTCTCAGATTTGAAACTATTGTCTGTTTTGAATATCAGTGTTTTATTGTAAAAGAAAATGTTCTTATCCTCTGCAACCATAGTGTTTTAGGTACAGAAAACAAAAACTATTTTTCTTTTGTACTTCCTCAGTATGTATCAAATTCTCTATCTCTGATTGTCTTGTTTGAGAAAGTGTGGCGTTTATGTTATGTTTTGTTTTAATTGCTGCTTGATTACCTTACCTGGGTTTCATTTAAAAGAAACTTATCTTGAAAATAGAACTGAATAATCAGACATTTCCGAAATGGTTCTGGATATATTTTTTTCACACCATCCATTTGTAACTCACAGTTACATGAATCAGTAAA
Source organism: Sigmodon hispidus (assembly GCA_004025045.1). NCBI lineage: Eukaryota > Metazoa > Chordata > Mammalia > Rodentia > Cricetidae > Sigmodon > Sigmodon hispidus. The sequence goes on from PVIH01004465.1 coordinate 91,712, forward strand.
CTCAGTATCAACATGACAATATCAATCAACTCTGAAGAGATGATAGAAATGCTTTAAGTCATAGAATAGTAAATATTTAGCCAAAACCTTATCTCAACAGTGTGATGTGCATATTTTAATCTGCAATGAAGGATTAAATTAAATATATACCAAACAGAAGTTTTACAGAAATATCTTCAGGATATATTATAACTAAATAATTCATTTCAATGCCTGCTTAATACATACCATAAATTTTACAAAATCAAAAGTGATCAGGATTGCACATAAGTAAAAGACTCAGGGCAGATTTTATACATGTAAATTCAAGTGATAAAGTAATCACAAACATTCAGAGAATAAAGTATGTTTTTGTGTCTTCTTAACCAAGAGAAGAATATTTATTCATAAAAAAGTAGTAGAGGCTCAAAAAATAATATTTTCAACAATGGGCCACACGTGTTACAAACTAAAGTCTATTTTATTTTTGCCTAAATTGTTAAATGTCAAATCCAGGATAATTTACTTAAATTTATACACATACTTAATTAAGAAAAGAATAAACATATTTAAAGAAAAAAATACAAATAACTGAAAATAAGATCAGAAAATTGGGAACTAATGTACTTCAAGACTTAACTATGCCACTATATAAAATATATCCAAAGACAATCCACCATACCACAAGGACCCTTGCTCAACTATGTTTATTTTGGCTTTATTTATAATAGCCAGAAATTGGAAACAACATAGATGTTCCTCAACTACAGAATGGATAAAGAAATGTGGTACACTTTCACAGTGGTTTACTATTCAGCTGTTAAAAACAAAATTACTCTATAAAATTTATATGCAAATGAATAGAACTCAAAAAAAATCGTCTTGAGTGAGATCACCCAGAATCAGGAAGATAGATAAGGTATTCACTAAATTCTATGTAAGTATTACCTGTTAAGCAAATGATAACCAAGCTGTGATTCATAGACCCAGGGAGGGAAAGTAAAGATTGCTGTAGGTACTACACACGGATTTTACTTTGAAAGAAGGGAAAAAGAATTAATCCTGTAGGTGGTCTGAGGCATGTGGGGACTGTAGAAAGATGGAATAGGTGGGGGAGGGCAGTTCAGGAAGAGATAGCTGGAATTGGGGATGGAATTTGTGGAGTAGCATGGAAAATTAGTACAGTGGAAACTTCCTGGAATCTCTGAGGGTGACCCTAGTGCAGGATAACAGAGAATATGGAGTCTTAACTAGCCATCATTTGTAGCCAGACAAAACTTCCAGTGTTGGGACTCGGTTGTATTCAGTAGAGTTGTTGGCTGAAGGGATACCATGGAGATCCCTAAACAACTCAGGCTAATTCTAGGACAGTGTGTTGCTTACCAAAAATTGACAGAGGTTCCCATTAATGAGAACTGCTCATTGAACATACAGAGGTTGAACTGATGCCTGCATGGAACCTTCACACCTGAGTTTTAGTCTCTTTGGTATGAGAAAGTACTCCATAGAAAGAGAAATCTGAACACAACCCAAGATTTGTTCTGTCTGCAAGATATGCTGAGACAATGATGGTACAAAACTTGTGGAAATAGCCAACCAATGTCTGGTTTAAATTGAAACTCATACCTATGGTCCATATTTTATATAAGACCAGGATTAGGAGACTGGATAGCTCAGAGACATACAGTAAAACCAAACAAAACTAGCCAAAATTAAATAAACAAATAAGAAGTAAATAAATATCAAAATAAAATCAATGAAATGAATCCCAATGAAATTATGCTATGCTTATAGATTCTTTCCTTGAACCATCATCATCATCATCATCATCATCATCATCATCATCATCATCATCATCAGAGAGGCTTTCTGGAGTAGCAGATGAGAGAAGGTGCAGAGTCCTATGTCCAGATATTATGCATAAGTGAGATTTTATATTAGAGGTCTATTTGTTCCTTCCCTTCAGAGATTGGGAAATTTTGACTTGGAAGGGAAGAGTCAAAGGGGATAGGGGACACCAAGAGAATGTGATCCATGAAATCAACTCATGGAATTGAGGCAGCAAGTATGGGGCCTGCATTGATTAGGACAAGATCCTCTGTATATATGTTGTAGAGACTTCTAACAGTGGGAGCAGGTGTTGCTCTGAGTCTTTTACCTGCTCTTGGTACCTTTTTTTTTTTCCGTACTGGATTGTTTCTTCCATCATTGATATGAGAACATTTACTTTGTCTTATTGTATTGGCTTATGTCTCTTGGAGGCCCACTTTTTTTTCTCAAGAGGAAATGAAGGAGGAGTAAATCTGGAAGAAAGTGTAAGTGTGTAGGGCTATGGAGGAAAGGAAAATTGTGATTGGGATGTACTCTATGAGAAAAAAATCTAATTTCAATTAAAAAAAGAAGAAAATCAAATCACAAACACAGTGCCTAGCACTTAACCAAAACGTTTCAGATTTTGAAAAGCAAAAACAATGTGGTACATAATAAAACTATTCAATAGATATCTGTGAGTGATAAGGCAAACAATGGCATTCAAAAAACTTACACATGTGTATTTCAAATCATTACAAATCTATGGTAAAGTATGAACATGTTACATAGGGATTTTCAACATATAAAAAGAATCAAGCCTTTGATATGAAATTGCTATGCCCCAGAGTAAATTATGATGTTGGAGTTTTTGGAGAACATTTAAAATATTGTATTTATACTGATTTCAAGAAATTGTCATGTATCCTTAGATATATGAAGCATATATTTGCTTGAAATTCTTTTATTTACTTCAGAATAATTTCTGGGTTTCAAGACACATGTCTTCTAAAAACATAAATTTATATTAAAGTACTGTAAAATTTTTCTGCTTTGATGAAAATACAATTTATTTTAAAAAGTGTTTTTGATGTACTATTGTTAAGCTTTTTGTATATTTATTTGTGAATTATTACTATGTTCATAGCTCTTTATAGTAGTGTGTCAACATTAAAACAAGCACATGACTGGAAATTTACAAGGCTGATATAACTTTCTTTCAACGGAGTATGCTATATATCCCCAATGACAAACCATGGGACAAAACACATTCTGCCTCTACCAGCAGGTATCAATTGTAAATAGCTCATGGCTCAGTGTAACAAAAAAAGGAGCCTGAAATATTGTAAAAGCTAGAAGTGATGGAGGACTCCAAGGATATACTGCTCCTCAAATACAACAGGGCTGACACACATGAACTTACAAAGACTGTGATGGAACACACAAAACCTGTACAAGTTCAAGACAGGACAAAAGCCTCCAAGAACATCTGTCAGATTGGCTAAGATAAAAGATACAGATGACAGACTATGCTGGAGAAGTTGCGAAGCAAGCGGAACACTCCTCCATTGCTGGTGGGAGTGTAAGCTTTAAGTCACTGTGGAATGCAGTATGGCAGGTTTTCAGAAAACTGAGATTCAATCTCCCTAAGGATCCAGCAATATCACTTCTGGGCATATACCCTAAAGATGCACATTCACACTCCAAAGGCATTAGCTCAACTATGTTCATAGCAGCACTATTTGTAATAGCAAGAACCTAGAAACAACCTAGATGCCCCTCAACTGAAGACTGGATTAACAAACTACACAATGGAGTACTACTCAGCAGTAAGAAAAACTGATATCCTAAAATTTGCAGGCAAATGGATGGATTTGGAGAATATTCTCCCGAGGGAGGTATCACAAACCCAGAAAGATAAGCAGGGGATATACTCATTCATTAGTGGTCTCTAAACAAACAAACAAGAAAAAAGTCAAGCATGTCCAAGCTGCAAACCACAACCACTGAACAGCTTGGGATGTGAAACACCTTGTACTGGCACCTTGGATGCCATTTTCTAACTTTTACAATACCATATATGCATATGGTTTTCATATCTACTTCCAGGCAATATACTCACATATTTAAAAACTTAAAAGATAAAAATGAGAGATGTATTTTTTAAATATAAGGATAGATACAAAAGAGTGCCCGTATTCTGCCACATTCTGACAGTGTCAAATGGGGTCAAAGTACTAAGTAACACACAGGAAGAGTCAGGTTTACAATCTCTGTGCTCTTTTCTGACAATCCCCCATCTACTTTGCTTAAGTGTGGTACCCAGGGAAGGAGAAGCACTTAAGGGAATTTTAAATTGTGGATTTAGCTTTCCAGGAGATAGGTGAAGCCGAAAGTAGCAAGTAGCTACATATACTTGTCTGTTTTATAGAGAACACAAATTTCTCTAATTTAATTCACTGACTCCATGTCATTGGTCCCTTGTTCTTCATAAACTCTAAAAATAATTACAAAAGAGGAAGTACACAAATGCCTATGTTGTACACCTAAAATATTCTAGCCTTTTAAAATAATCTGGCATCTTTTGGTAAAAAGCTAGATATAGTACATGCATGGGAGATCATAAATCCCCTCAAAAGTCAAGGATTCCAAAACTAAAGTAATTGCTAAAGATTTGTGTGAAATTCAATTTGAGAATTTGAGTAACCAGTGGTATGCAATTATTGAAGAGACTCATTTTTCACCAAAACACAGGAGCAATTTTTCAGAAGAGACCTTAAGAGCTGCCGAACTCAAGGAGCGAAAATGGCTTCTTCAGGTTCAATTCTACTCAGGGACAGTCTCTGTAATAAAAAAGTTCCTTTCCTCTACTGCAGGAGTGCCCGAGAGATTAATGTCCATTGGCACTGGGCCAAGGGCCTGGGAATAATGCCAAAACCCAAGGCTTTTTGGCTGATTCAAATCTCAGACTAAATATGAAAGAATTGACAGGAAGAAAACTTTTAGAACTGAGGTGCATGGCATAATGACAAGAAAACTAAAAGTATTCTAGGGGAAGATTATCTATAATAGGAAGGAGGAATAAAGACCATTAGGAAGACATTGTTTGATGAGAGTGAATGCAATGTCCTTTGGAAATCTGCAATATTCATTCTCACCTACAGATAAAATTCTCAACTACATATTGCTGAGGAAGATTATAAATGCTGTGCATTTGACAATTAAAATTAAGTGAGTACACAAAAGCTTCCCATAGTGTAGCTATCTTGCATTTGATTTTATCTAAGAGCTCACATTGAAGCTATGCTTCTCTATATATCTGCCATATTTAAATAAACGGCATTACTCAGCCCTTTAGAGTACTCTAGATACCAGGGTGTTGAGAAATGAATTTAGACCAAGCTGAGGAAAATAGTCTATTCCTTCAGCATTGGTCAGTGAAGCACGAGACTTTTAATTTGCTCACTGGCTGATGGTTTGTGTACTAATGGTAAGTCAAATCTGAGACTGCAGGATGGAACATGAATGGAAGACTATAGAAACTGGATGTTGGGTACATGATGTAAAATCACCAAATAATAAATAAAACTATTAAAAAAAAAGAAACTAGAAGTCACAATGAACTCTTTCCCCTTTTCCTGTTTTATTTTTACTGGATGAATAGATCTTTTTCCTGTGTAGAAAATGATGGGTAAGTATGACAGTTTTCCTGTCTAATGTTATTTAGGGGGAAGTGAACTGTGTTCATTTGGTTAAATACATTTCAAACAGCAGATGTGTATATGTTTTCAAGTAGAAGACAACCTCTCTTCCATATTATTATAAATTTATGGGAAAAAATTCAGAATCAAAGGACTGAAAAGGAGATTAATGAGAATGATTGTACAAAATTATTTCCAGGGGGGTTGTGAACTTGGTTATGTAACTAATGATTACATAAATGCCCTCTAAATCTTTTGAGATAAAAAAATATTTCCTATTATTGATGCCTTATGTGAGATACACAGCCATCTACATGGAATGTTGCCTTACAGCTGTATTCTTATTTCTGTTATCACAGTATACACAACATAAGTAAATTATGTAAAGTTAAAGTAAATTAATTATGTCAGAGGAGTTGAACCCATTGAATATAAATAATACATAATGTAAATGCCTCAGTGATATCTGTGTATGTCAATGTGAGCAAGACAAAATTTTAAAAATATTAGCTGGTGTTTTGTCTTATTGACTGTGTCCTTGGCTTTATAGAAACTTCTCAGTTTCAGGAGGTCCCACATATTGATTGTTGTTCTTAGTGTCTGTGCTACTGGTGTTATATTTAGGAAGTGATCACCTGTGCCAATGCATTGGAAGGTATTCCCCACTTTCTTTTCTATCAAGTTCAGTGTGGCTGGGTTATGTTGAAGTCTTTGATCCACTTGTATTTGTGTTTTGTGCAGGGTGACAGGCTTGAATCTATTTGCATTTTTCTACACACTACCATCCAGCTATGACAACACCATTTGCTAAAGATACTATCTGCTTTTTTCATTGAATAGTTTGGGCTCTTTGTCAAAATTCAGGTCTTCATAGGTTTTTTGGTTAATGTCCAGATCTTCAATTCAATTCCATTGATCTACAAGTCTGTTTTTATGCCAGTACCAGGCTGTTTTTATTACTGTAGCTCTATAGTATAATATGAAGTCGAGGTGTTGAGCAAAATTGTTTTGGCAATCATGGCTTTCCTGTTATTCCAAATGTAATTGAGTATTGTTCTTTCAAGGTCTGTAAAAAATTGGGTTGGGAATTTAATGGGAAGTACATTGAATCTGTTGGTTGCTTTTAGTAGAAATACCATTTTTATTATATGGATCCTACCTATCCAGGAATAATGGGAGATCTTTCCATTTTCTGATATCCTCTTCAATTTTCTTGTCCAGTGATTTAAAGTTTTTGTCAAGTAGATCTGTTACTTCTTTGGTTATAGTTACTCCAAGGTATTTAATGAAAGGCACTTGAAAAAGTGCTCTACATCTTTAGCCATCAGAGAAATGCAAATCAAAACAAGTTTGACATACCACCTCAGACTTGTCCAATTGGCTAAGATAAAAGACACAGTTGACAGTCTATGTTGGAAAAGATGCAGAACAAGGGAAACACTCCTCCATTGTTGGGGAGTATAAGCTTCTTCAGCCACTCTGGAATGAAGTATGGTGGTTTCTCAGAAAACTGGGAATCAATCTCCCCAAGGATTCAGCAATACCACTACTGGGCATATACCCTAAAGATGCACATTCACACTCCAAAGGCATTAGCTCAACTATGTTCATACCAACATTGTTTGTAATAGTGAAAACTTGTAAACAACTTAGATGCCCATCAACTGAAGAATAGATTAACAAACTGTGGTACATCTACACAATGTAGTACTACTCAGCAGTAAGAAAAAAAAATGATATCCTAAAATTTGCAGGCAAATGGATGAATTTGGAAAATATCCTCCTGAGCAAGGTCTCACAAACAGAAAGATAAGCAGGGCATGTACTTACTCATTAGTGAACTTTAAACAAAAAGCAAAGCATACCCAAGCTGCAAACCACAACCACTGAACAACTTGGGATCTGAAGCACCTTGGACTGACTCCTTGGAGCCCATTCCTTCTAGAGAAACACCTGACCCAGTCTTGATGTTGGGGTGAGGAAAGTGGATCTGCCTGGAATGGATGCTTAACTAAGCCACCTTGGGACCTTGAGGCCTCCTGCCCTTGCTAAGGAGGAGATAATGAGAAGGGGAGAAGAGAGAGTGATTGCGAGGGGCTGGAGGGGGAAGGAAGTTTGAATAAGGGGATATATGGATAAAAAAATCTTTATTCCTAATTAAAAATGTTAGCAACTTGAAATATTAGTGAAGTTGATCAATAGCTCATATCATCAACCAACTAAATCACTAAATTTTATTGGCAAGGTTAAACTTTTGGTTTATTATAATCCCCACCCCTCCCACACACTAAAAAATAACTTGGAAGGTTCATATAAACAACCCAATGTATACATTTGAGAGGAATGCCTGATGTACTGTAGCACAAAATTCTGAAGAAAGAATTCCTGAATTGTTTTGGGCATTCAAAAACTTGTGCATTTTTTTCTTTTGAGTGGAAGTGTAACCTCTGACTTACAAAAGCTATGGCTTTTTGTTTGTTTGTTTTGTTTTGTTTTTTGAAGATTTTAAGACAATGTGTGAAAAGATATTTGCCTAAATTAAGGTCTCAAATGAATTGACCTTAATATTTTTAACCCTGATCCCAAGTTAAAGAGATTTGGAACAGAATGTGAGAGGAATTCATCATGAAGCAAATTTTCAATAACTGACTTTGATGATGGAGAATACCACATATCAGAGAGTCCAAGGGAATTTCATGAGCAATAAACAGGATGATACAGCTCAGGAGAGAGGAATTCATTTCTATTAGTTCAATGGAAATCTGCCAGCCTTCTGAATGAATGTGGGAAAACATACTTCTACTGGTGTTTCAATGAAACTTTACATTAGTCCTAGTGTCTCAGCAAGGACCAAGTATAGGTGTATGGGTAATAATCATGTATTCAGCAAAGCCAATACATATCATCCCATTAAATTTCATCTTTTTATACCAAGTAATACTTATTAACATATTAACATCATACTGTTTCTTCATCTAAAAATTGTCAAAACTGATGTTTATCTGAAGTCAACTAATTTTTTAAATATTTACTCTTTTAAGAAGCAAAATAGGTAATATGGTAGTTTACTACTTAGTATACATAGGCTGGATTATTTGCTGCTAAGAAATTATATTTAAGTGCAAAAATGTTTTGACTTTGCATTTTATTTTATATTTAGTTATTATTCTTTGGCGTTTTCATGCATCTATGGCGTGAAGTTAGTCTCCTCTACTCACTAGTTCCCTCTCTCTCCTACTGATACCCTTTTTAAAAATAAGTTCCCCTCTACCTGGGATCCCACTCCCTCTAGAGGAACACTTGACTCAGTCTTGATGTTGGGGTGAGGAACCTGGATCTGCCTGGAGTGAATGCTGAACTGAGCAATATTGGGAACTTGGGACCTTGGGACCTCCTTCCCTTGCTGGGGAGGAGATGGAGAGAAGTGGAGAAGAGTGAATGACCTTTTGTGGTGGGAGAGGGAAGAGACCTTGAATAAGGATATACACGGATGGAAAATGTGACTGCACTCATAATAAAAAAAAAAAGTAAAAAAAAAATAATTTCCCCTCCTATATGGCTAATGTGTGTACATACATATGTGTTTAGTGTACACATGCATGCATTTGTGTGTGTGTGTGTGTGTGTGTGTGTGTGTGTGTGTGTCCTGAAAGACACTGGTAAATTTATAAAAAAAAAAAATACACCAACTGGGGCGACTCTGATGCAGAAAGAAAAGCCGCACGAGTTCTTTCTCATATGAAGATCTACTTCAAAATGTCTCAAAGGTTCATTAATTACTGAAGGAGACTATTTGCCAAGAACAGGAAAGATCTGTAAGGAGGCTCAGAGAGATCCAAAGACATTACATAAAATGATTTGATAAAGATCATAGTTTCATATTGTAATAATCATCTATAATAAATATGAGAAAACAAACATAACAGTAATTTGATATCTGGTTTTTGACTAGATAACATATTCAAATAACCATGAATATACAAGAAGTATTTTCTTCTGCTTTTCCTTGAGGTTCTCAGTGAGTTATGATATTAAAACTGAGCTTTTGTTTTACTCTGTGCATATATTTCTCATCCCTTTTGGCTATTTCATTTTGGGATTCCTACATGCTTCTATGTTTCTTAGACTTTAGAAATCTTGACTACTAAAATTATCTTTTAGTAGTATTTCTTGTATTTCTTGACTGACATAGAGACATGATCAAATTATTACAGTCTCTGAGTTCTAACATTGTCTTTTATATTTGAGAAGCCAACATGTTCCTTAGTTTCAAAGCTACTCAGGACATTACGCATGGATAATCACCAAAGTGACTTTGCTTTATGTTCTCATTTGAATTCCACTATTCTTCTCTACCTCCTAGGGCTCCTTATGGTCTCTGCTTTTAACATAATCACGGAAGACACTAGATCTTATTTTATCCATTGTCTAAAATAGTCTTCCCACTGGTTCTTACTTATTGATTTTTCTACTTTTAAAATCTCCTTTAAGAATCAATGTTTTGACCTTAATAGTATTAGTGAATACTAAAAATAAGTTTCTTACCTTTGCTTTCTTTTTTTACTTAGATTTAGTTTAAAATCTAAATATTAAGAAAATACATATTTCTGTGACTTATATTTATTTCTTTAAAAAATTTGAAGTGAATTAAATTCCTATATGTCTGTGTACCATGTGCATGCTTATGTCAACAGAGATTGGAAGACAGTGGCAGGTTCTCTGGAATTGGAGTTATTTGCAGTTGTTTGTCCCTATGTGGATTCTGGGATCTGAATCTGAGTCCACTGAATGAGTATCAGATAAACTTTATTGATGAGCAATTTCTCCATCTCTCTGTTATTCTTCTTAGTGTATCATCAATAAATTATCTGAATATGGTACAAAGATAATAATAAAATGGGAGTTTTGTGAAACATATTATTCTATGTATTTTTGCTGAAAAGGAGCTTCATGTTTTTTGACATATTCCTACCCAAACTTTCCTTTTATTAATATTATTTTGTAATTATTTTAAATTACAAAAGTATAAAATAACCAATTTCTAGTAAATGTGTATTTGTGAATCCAATGCATTCTTAGTTGCAAAGCTAAAATGAACAGATTAGCACAATGCCCATTTATTTAGTTCTTAGAAATGTATTATGTAATAAGACACACAAGAAAGAGCAAGCTCCAATGAAAAGAAACAGCTAATAGGCTTGTGTTAGTCTGAATATAATTGGCCCCCATAATCTCTTAGGGAGTGGCAATATTGGAGGTGTAGATTTTTTGGTATGGCTTATTTGGAGGAAGTTTGCCACTGTGAGGGTGTGCTTTGAGGTTTCCTATGCTCTGGATACCACCCAATGGTTCAGTTGACTTCTTGTTTCCTATAAGATGTAGGACTCTTATCTACTCCTCCAGTGCCATGTCTACCTACATGCTGGCAAGCTCCCTGTCTTGATGGTATTGCTCTGAACCTCTGAAACTGTAAGCTGCCACCCCCAATTAAGTGTTTTCTTTGTAAGAGTTGCCATGGTTATGATGTTTTTTCACAACAACAGAGATACTAACACAAGATTGAAATTACATAGAGATATGCTCAGGAGAGTATAGGTAAATAACACCAAAGATAAATAATAAAGAGAACTGTATAATTTTATGTTTACTTAAAATCACACACACACACACACACACACACACACACACACACACACACACACACACACACACAAATGAACAATTTAACAAATGTTCCACTGCCAGGAACAGAAAATGTCTTTCAACTTGGTTGTCTTGGAGATCTCCATGGCAATGTACATTATTGATGGTTCTTTCGGTACCTACCACAAAAGAGGTAAGGCAATCATATGAATGGAGAAACCAAACAGGCCTTGGAGTAATTGACCTGTCTACTAACTAAGTCTCCTTTTTGATGATTAGTTCTCATAATACCAGAGGGATGCATTGGGTTTTCTCTGGCTTCTCTTTTACAGGATCCATCAAGCAGTCTTTTCCTACAGTGGCTGCAGTTTTGAGCAACTCCCACTGCCTTGACTTCCCAGCAAGGAATATAAAGTACTCTCAAACTGTGAGCCAAGATAAATTCTTCTCTTTAAATGATGGAGTTTTATGAGACTCCTAACAGTGAGAATTGAAGGTGTTTCTGACTCTTGTTTGCTCTTGGGATTCTGGTTTGCCTTGTTCTGCCTTGACAGCAGGTTTGTGTCTAGTCTTATTGCAACATGCTATGCTATGTTTGATATCCCTGGGAGGCCTGCTATTTTCTGAAAGGAAAAGGAAGTGCAGTGAATCTGGGCATTGAGAAGAGAGGTGTGTGTAGGCAGTGGTACAACTGGGGGGATAAAAGTCTGAAGTCAGAATGTATTGCATGAGAGAATCATGAATAAAAAGCAAAAAAGTTACAAGATAATGTTGAAAGAGCTTTAAAAAACATTATAATTTAAAATAGTGGTAATAACCAAATAGACCATAGGGTTAGATAATTTTCTGCAATATATGCCAACTAGAAAATACATTTCCTGTATTAAAGTGATCCATGGTGAAGGGATATAGCAGGCCCGAGCATGGCACACATGACGTCAATAGGCCTTGTCTTTCCACCTTCTATTTCTCTTATAAACCATAGATTACATTCCTAAAGTTAGTCATCATAGCCTATATTTTTTTTTTGATGACTTCTTCGTCCTGAGCCTGACCATCAAGGTCCAACTATCAAGGCATTGAAGTCTAGCGATCAAAAGCCCTCTTTTGCTTGCCCTAATTTACATGCCAAACTCAAATTAAACACATGACCCTAACACATGATTTTCTCCTTGCCCCTTTATAATCTGTCATTTGCCTAAGAGCAATATCTATTTTCTCTCTATCTAGAGGCAGGCCTTTGTCTCTGGGGCAAACATCCTTCCCCTCTCCCTTGTACACTTCTCATTCTTCCATTCCCCCTTGTCCTCTATCTCTTGCCTTTGTCTCTTGTTCCCTGCCTCTTGTCCCTTTGAAGCAAATAAATTTTTTTGTGGTGAAAACTTGGTTATGACATGTCTTCATTCTGGTCTTTCCCAGGGCCCCGAAATATATTTTTAGAAAAGAATGTGTGTTTCTAAGATCTTATGATTAATTTTTGTAGTGGCTACAGCAATTTAAATTTCCATTAGTATAAAAGTGAGTGGCCTTTTTACTATGCCTTCTCAAAAGATTTTCCCTCCTGTTGACAGCCCTCCTATAAGGGATAAAGAAATATATCACAATTGTTTACATTTGCATCTCTCTGATTCTTAGTAATATTCTGAACCTTTTAAAATACCTCTTGGCTATTTCTTTTTGGAGCAAATCTAAAACAACCAAACCCAAACTTTGTTCAAGCAAAGAGTGTATTAGTGTGTTTCAGGGGCTGGAAAATGAAAATGAGGAGCTTAGGTAAATTATTATATACTCCATATAAACAAGATTAATGAGTTCAGGAGTTTCAAAAAATAGCCTTGTGAATATAGTTGGTAATTGTGTGTGTTGAAAATTTGCTAAGAGATTGAATTTTAAGAGTTCTCACAAATAAAAAGAAAAGGAAATTTGAACTCACAAATATACTAGATTTTTAATGGTATCTGTTTATGGTATTTATCCATCTATCTACATAATATGTATGTTAATTATATAGAATGCTTATTGAGTTTCACTGCCATAAAGTTCTTAGCAATGAGATAGCATTGAGAGAACAAAATGTCATGGACTATAACATTGGTTACTATGAAAATGACTACTTTATATAACTTTCAGGTTTCTCATAAATAAAGCTGTGTGTGCAAATCTGTATTAGACTTCTAAGCAAGCTACTGAGTTTATGTATATTAACAAACTCATTTATATAACTTTTTATTGTACTCACCTCTTCTATATTCTATAGGAGCAATTGCTGTGAAAAGAAAACATTGATTTCAATTTACCAGTTGTCTTTGAAACTTCTATATTCAAATTCATGACATACTGTGATTGATATGGACACAAACTAGCCTGGCCTGCTCTCTTAAAATTATGACTTTACCCATGCTAAATCAGCTCTACTGAGGGTTGGATCCTACTTTGCTGGTTCTCCATTTGTAAAGTTATATAAAAACAGGGCTTGGGGGAAGGAGAAAAGATGCAAATGAAAAGACAAAGAAAGAAGAAATGTAATGACACATTATGATGATAGTTCATGTAAGAAACTAATTGATAATGAGAACATTTTAAAGTACATGCATATAAAACCCATAATGCATATGCTCCATCACCACATGTAAAGAAAATATAAAGCAGAATTAAAGATTACTGAAACTGGTCTGTTTTGGTATTTTAAAACGTTGGATAATATTTTTACTATATTGTATTCTTTAAACTTATATATATATATAATGTATACACACAAAATATTCATATTATAAAAATAATATAAATAAATGAAATATATATGCAGTTGCTAACAGCAGTGATTATAATTTATGTCAGCTTTGATAACTGTATTACTATGTTACTGATTTCTCCTTTTTGGGTGTTGGCTTTTTCAGTCTTACTTGTTATAAAGATGACAGAAACTCATAAATCCTTATATTTGGTTTAGTTGAGTGTGGTAATGAAAGACGCAAACTATACTTATAACTACCACTTAACCAAAATATGTCCCATTATTATGATAACTACAGAAAATGAATATTCATAACTCATAAACATATTTGAGTTAATGCCAAGATTTTCATGCATTTAAAAATCCTCACCTGAAATGGCAAGTCAATCACCTAAAAGAACTGATTATGTTTTTGTTTGCAAAATTTGAGAATTTTAGAAGACATCTTCTTTACATAAATTTAAAATGCATTTTAATGTGTTGAATAGATTCTTGTCTTTTACAGATAGAATAGCATTTTATATTTCTGATGGTAATTGTCCTCTTGTAGATCTCTCAATAGTAGTCTTGAGAAAATCATTTTCTATTGCTTGATTCTTTTTTTCTGTGTGATTTTGTTTTGTTCTCCTAGATTTTCACATAATAAAAAAAATTCTAAAAGAATAATTCCATAAAAATTCTGAGTTTGATTGAGTGCATGATGTAAAATCACCAAATATTAAAAATACTATGCAAAAACATCATCTGTGAATTACATGCCTCAAGAATGAAAGGCTTTTCTGTGCCATTTAAAAGGGTTGTTTTCTTAAAAAAAAAAAATTATTTCTTAGGGAAATCAAGAATATCTATGAGGGTACACTTATTACTCCCAGAACAGATAGAAAATTAACAAAGTCATGAAATTCATACTCAGCTTTGCTATTGCAGCTGTGTCTCAATCCAGGCCCTTGTCAGTTCCGTGCCATCAAAATGGTTAAGGATGATGTTATTTTTGCCATTACATGCAAGGGCATGGGTTTCTGTTTGTTGTTTTTCCAGATCTCTATACCAAGTTTTAGCCAAATTATCTGTGTCTATGCTTTGTTTTTCTGGTGAGGTTCAATAAAAGAGTTTTGAGTCCTAAAAAAAAAAAAAAACAAAAACAATAAAAATTAGTGTAAAAGCCTATACACAATAAATTGTGAACTCAGTGTAACATGTGATAATATGTGTATTTATTTTTGCCTTTCTATAAGGATAGAAATATTGTAAATCAACTGCCTTCCTATGGGGATTCTCTACTCTTCTATAAAAATCAAGTAGAGTTCGTCATTTCTGTAGTCATGACAACATAATGATAAGTGAAAGTTTGGTGGTGTTAAGATGTTAAGGGGCACGACTTGTTTTTTGCCAGATTTTTGAAATGTTTGTAAGCATTGTAGAAGTTTGTTATATGGTGTTGTATGGAATGAGAAGAACTAAAACAAGTCAATAACTATATGTATATATTGAGAAGACCAAAAGGCAAAACAGGCCACTTTGTCTGAGTCAAGTTTCAGGTTTTCAGAAACTTGCACAAAGAAAGCAGAAAGTTCACAGTAGGGGCATCTAATGGCAACTGATTTACAGCAAAATGGCCTACCCAAGAATGTCACCACCCCTGAGTAAGCCATTTAGTGGCAACTGATTAACAACAGAATAGCCCAAGAAAGTGTCACCATCCCCTGGAACAGCCAATAAAAAAGTCTGACAAGCAATGGGCTAAGATAAAAAATAAATTCTTAAATAGTCCCTAGTCCCTAATTGGTAGTTTACCCCTAGCAAATTTTGCCTATAAAAACTCATGTAATAGGGATAACTTGAACTCTCCTCCGGCCCACCTGCTGAGTGAGGGGAGTTCCCTGCCTGGCTGGAGTAATGCCAAGAAATAAAACTTGATCTTGCATCCAATTCTTGGTCCCTGGTAGTCTCCCTAGGGTGTCAGAGTTTGGGTGCAACAATATAATCCACCTTGTCTTATCAGGATGGCATAAAACTCTGTTGCATTAACTCTTATTATCCATGAGTTTCTTTAGCCAACAGGATCTATCTGTTTTGGATGTCTTCTCCACTTTCCTCCTCCATCTTTATTACTATTCTTCCTTATTTTTAAGCATCTCATACATATATTTTATGAACTACGAACAAGTTTGTCAAATGTATCCATAACATAAATGAAAGACTGAATACAAATCTTTGATACCAAATTCTATATGTATCCTTTGATTAATACAATATTTGGATGAAAATATATTATTTTATTAAAAACCGAGATCTGTTTGTGAGAGTTTATGAAAAAATTATATATTTACATAAACTTAAATTTCTGAACATAATTATTATGAAGGCTTACTTTTTATGAAATGCATAAGCATTGATAGTTGCTAATATATAACATTAAAGATGTTTTCCTTAATTTTTTAAAAATGGAGTGGGTTAACCTTTAGTTATAGACTACATGAATTATATAAATTAGCTTATCATTATATCTTGTAAGCATTTATCAAAACTAATAATTTTAAGGACAAAGACATAGAATAACCTCAGTCAGACCATATTCTCAATCACATCAAATTTATTCTTTAAGTTATAATTTATTAATAAACTACAGTAACAAATCTTGAAAACATAACCAAAAAATTCTTCTCTCCATAAAATGTTTATGCTAAATTAAATATAAATATAATTTATTTACAACAGGAAGCATAGTCCAAAGCATAGATATGTTATTAATGGGTTTAATTAGAGAAAACAAGATTTATATCACACAAGTAAAATGGAATAGTTATGTCTGAGTGCTGAAAAACATTTCTATTATAAGCAGAGAGGTACATTAATGAAAACTATGAACACCCTTGTAATGCTGTGTAATTGCTTCTCATCCTTTCTATCAGCAGTGAAGCTTTAAAACATTGATCAAAGATGATGACTATCACAAAGTGCTTAAAGTGCACACACTGTTAAATTTTCTTAGTCACTGAAATAATTATAGCATGAACAAGCAAAAGAGATAATTCCACCACCTCCATCTACCTTTCTTAAACAATTTTCTAGCCAAAGTAGACTTAAGGAAATTTGACATCAATGAGCTAGCTGTGTTTGAATAACAATGTCAAAAGATATGTCATAGACACTTACCCCCAAAAGATTAAAATGGCATTTATGTTTTATATTCATGGACAACAGAGTCCAGTAAGTTTTCTTTCTGACACATGCACAACTGAAATAAAGAATGTGAAACCTACCAACAGAAGAGTCAATATAATTGAGGAAATTGTGAAGTGTTGGTGAAAAATGTAAAGAGAGGCAATCCTTGACTGTTAAAACACTTTATTGTTCAGAAAAAAAAAACCCACCCAGTTTCTTCATTGGAAAAATAAAGAACTTTAAAATTTGTTGATTTGATTAGATTAATAATATTTTAAATATATAACCTCTGTAAAATATATTAGTATAGTCATCATTTGGTAATTGTTTTAAAAAAAGACTAACATCCTTCTAAGTATCAGAAGCTATGTAAACATGATTGCTATCCATCTACAGTGGTTGTTTGGTAGTCTCTCTGCCATATTCTTTCTACATAGTTGGTTTCAGGAGTGCTTAATGGGTAATTAAACCTTTTGACAGCTTCCTACATGAATCTCTTATTCTGCTATCTGGCTAATACAGAATGGCATTCATTTCAATTAGAGAAATGAGTAGAATCCAATGGTGTAAAATGGAGTCTTAAGTAGTGCTACAAATAAATGCAAGTTCTAGATCCTTCTTTTATAAATGAAAAAAAAAAAGACAAGATATTACTCTTGGGTTTGTCAGATGATCTTTAAGAGAGCATAGAGCCCTTCTTATTCCTGACTGTTTCTATTTCACCAGCACTGGGTCCCTAGGATCAACTCTGAGTGGCTTATTGGACCACTTTATTTTATCACCACTCCTCAATCTACCCAGATTTAAGAACTTCTATTTCACAAGTTCTATTTGGTATTATAATAAAAATGGTGAGCCAGATATTGAGGAAAAGCTGAAATGTCAGAGAGATAGATAAACAAACCACAAGCCCTGCTCACCCAGTCAACTCCTCAGGCTTGTCTCCACAGATCCTGAATCCTCCAACATGAAACATCTCCATCTTCTGCCCAAAAGGAAGGCTTCTAAACTGAACTCTTCTCTCCTGTTTCCATCCAGCTGTCTCACTCCCTGGTTCAACTTTCCTAGAGCTAGAATTACAGGTGTGTGCTGCTATCACCTGGCTCTATTAGGCCTTGAACTCACAGAGATCCAGAGGATCTATGTCTAGCAAGTAATGGGATTAAAGACATGGGTCACTACTCTTAACCTTCGAGGCTTGGCTCTGTGGGTGCCTATGTCCTCTGATATTCCAGACTATATTTTTTAAATATGCAATATATTGCCACAGACATCTTTCAGGGTCAGCTTTCCACCAACTTAAATGAATAAAGCTGGTATTGATGGTACTTCTTCAAAATGGGATTGTGAAATTTTGTCGCACACTGGTTGCATAGCAAATAAGAACTTCATAGCCTATGATAAATTGAAGCACTGGTAATAAAGTAGAGGTTGATTCATTACCATATTTTTAAAGACTCAACTGTAGTGAATTATGGAGATTCTGTTGTGAGAAGATACACAGTGGTAGGCTTTCACTCCAGCACTTGATAGATAAGTACTTAAACTCCCTCTGCATGTGACTCACCTTATTCTTTTATTTTTATTAAAAAAATAATGTACTTTGATTATGTTCTTTACTCTTCCCAAACTCCTCATGACTCCCTTACCTACCCAACTGAATGTTTTTTCTCTCTTTCTCAAAATAGGAAATCAATAGAAAGCAAAATTAAAAAAAACAAACTAAATGAAAACCAATAAAACAAAAACATTACCAAACAAAAATGCACAAATGTGAAATACATTGAAGTTGAACTCTAGGCCATAGGGCCTTCCCCGTAATAGGACTGATGGGAGAAAAAGACTCAATTCAACAAAATTAATTTGGATATACTGTGGCATTGAGAAGCTCATCCTTACCTTGTTTAATAATCAGCAACCAGAAGATAGATATTGCTAGAAAAGATAGTTTTATGATTTTATCATTTGTTTTTAGCAAATGCCAAGAATTTAACTTTTGGAAGATTACTAGTATGAGACATTTCATAGCCAAGAAGTTTTTAGGGACTTCTGTGAACTAATGGAACAAACTTAAGTGAGGCTCTGGCATCCTCTTCTCATTGGTCCACATGATTTTGAGAAACAATTAGATTCCAATCCCTGCAAGGAAACAATCTAAGGTGCCCCACAAACTGATTGACTCCTTTATTCCTTCAAGACTATCTGCAAAATTAATATTTGCCTTAATTTTGTAGATGTGCTCAGCTCTAATATTATTCAAAAAAGAAAATGTCCCAACCATTTTAAGAAAGATTGTTCACCATAGAGTTTTAGAACTGCTTTGATATATAAATATGTGCTACCAGAGATGGAAACCTCATACAAGAATTGACATGGAACACAATTTGTGAGTAGATATATACCACAGGCCAAAAAAAATAAGCTTTAGTGCTGAGATGTACTCCTTAGTGACACAGAATATATTCTGGGTGAAAGCTTTCAAACTTTATTAGTGTGTATAAGCCTGTTCATACTATCAGCTCCCCATAGAAGTCAGAAAACAACCTTGTGGAGACACTTCTCTCCTTCTACCTTTCTTTACATAAGTTCTGGAGATCAAACACAAGTTGTTCACATGTTGTTACTGTGAAGTAGAAAGCACCTGTACCAACTAAACAATTCTAGGAGCCCACCTCTCAAAACTAGTGTTAGCATAGTACTAGATTGCTACTTAAAGTTTGTTAAGAGTTGTAGACTATGGTAAATCATAAAAATGCCATAATATACTTAGAATAGTATTAAGAAATAGGTCATAGGATTTGAGTCAATTATTACACTAAAGAGAATTGTCTTACCCTGACTATCTCATTGGGAGGCCTAGAGAATGCTAAAGAGATTTGTAGGGTACTGGGAAGAACATTGGTTGTTAATATGTTTGACAAGGTTAACAATGGTCATTCTCTATAAGCTGGTCTTGAAAGTAAATGATGCTTTCATTTTGGAGCTGAGGAATAGAGTGAGGCTTTTGCTAAAGACAAGGGATGGGACATAGGCAAGTCAAACATAGTGATGGTGGTAGAAATAAAACAAGGCTGACAGGATATTTTTCACAAGGAAATATCAATTTGTATTTCAGAACTGGAGGCTGTAACCTCTATACACAGAATTCTCTTGTAGAATGTGACAAGCATTTGCTTTGGTATGTAGCACGATGAATTGGTGTTCATTATAATCAGTTTTTAAAGGAAATTTCTTCTGCTTCTCAATTCATTATTTCTAGAAATTCTATCATGGACATACAAGATAAGTATATTGTACTTAATTCTAGATCCTGCCAAGATTTACTAAACTCCTCTCCTTGTAAATCTGACACTTAACTACATCTGTTTATGTCTTACAGTTTCTTTTGCTGTGATTAACTGCTATGACTGAAAGTAACTTGGAGAAGAAACTATTTTGTTTCTACTTTCATATTGTTGTTCATCATTGAGAAAGCCACAGCGCAAAATGGCCTGGAAGCAAAAATTGATGTGGAGAAGATGAAGGAATGCTGTTTACAGGTTTGCTTCTAATGGTTTTCTCAGCTTTCTTCCCTAGATCAACCATGACCATCAGACTCATGACTGGCATCATCCATAATGGTTTGGTTCCCTTTCATCAACCACTAATTAAGAAAAGGCCCTAGGCATGCCTGCAGCCCAATCTTAGGAAGGCAGTGTTTCACGTGTGGTCCTCTCCTCTCAAAAGACTCCAGTTAATGTTACAGATATTGTCAAGTTTACATAAACTAGTCATACCTTATATTAAGTTTAATTTCCAAATTGAGGCAATAAAAATGCTATGGTTCTGTCAAACATGATCTAATTATTTCATGTTCAGATGAATACTCACTAATTCTTTCCTTAGAATAGATGATAAAATCCTTTCAAAAATACATAATCTTTTTATAATATAAATATGGTAACAAAGATTTAATACAGAGGTATCAATATATTATTTATATATCAGTTTATATTTTATTACATGATAAAATAGTAAGGAAATGTTAAAACATAAATGTGTGCTTAACATATGTGTGTATACACTCAAACATCTTCTTAAAATTGATAAAAACAAGTATGACAATTACAATTCTTCCTTTTCGTTGAAAATAGATTTTTTCATACAATTTATTTCACTCAAATGTTTACGCTTCCTTTCTTCTTCCCTCTTATTAGAAAACTGGAAACTGGGATATACACAAATAAATAAAGTAAAATAGAATAAAAATAAACCATATAGTACAAAACAGAAAAAACAGACACAGTATGATGCTTGTTTCTGTAATTGCCTTTGTGGCCATAGAAGATATGTGTAATTAATTATCTTCCTTTAAAACTCCTTTTCTTTCAACTTACACTCAGCAAGAAACTCAGTGTCTTATTTCTTCAGGAAGAAGGGTAGTTGATATTTTCATTCCTATGAAATCTGGACTACTTATTTTACTAGTTTAATTGAATAGGTATCATTTTCTAATGACCTAATTATAGGATATGTTAACACCAAGCAATATCATAGAAGATTTTTTCCCTCTAGTTATTCTTGCAAACTTAGTGAAATAGTAGTCAAACTTCCTTGTGGTAATCTGGGTTAATCACCTTATTAACACTAATTCATTTCTTAGGCTGTTGATTTATCGGGACCTAAATTTTCTAATGGGAAATCTTTACTTTCAGTTTAGTAAAATAATGTGCCTTCTGGAAGAAGAATCTTAAACCAATTCCTCTAGGCAAGTAGAGGACATGGTCACTGAATCAGAACTCAAAATTTTTGTTTGTGGGCCACCAGAATAATTTACATTCCCATTTACATGCCTTGTTCCAAGAACCTGGACTGTGTGTGATAAATGGTACCCTTTGGTGGAGGAGAATTACCAGGTGGTAGCCTCGTGAAAGCTCTGTCTTAGTCTCCCAATTGGTGCCATAGCTGCAATCTTAAGTAGCTATTATACTCTTATATCAAAGTAGCTGCATCAGAATGATAGTAAACATTGTAAGAAGACCAGTAAATTTGTTAAATATAAGTTTATTTTTACACTTCGGCTGTGCAATAAGTTCTTTGGTTGAAAGCAATTTTACATAGAGTACCTTGAAGATGGCTAAGGCATTCTGTGGATCAAGTCATTGTACCTTTGAAAGGATTATTATATTCAAGGAAGGCAAATATATATCTAGTATTAATATGAGAATAAGAGTGAGGTCCTTATATTTCTGTGATGATAGAAATGGATTGATATAATCAATCTACTATAATGGGATAGACTGGTCACCCCAAATATTATGGCATAGCCAAGATCCTACTAGGTTTTTGATATTTAACAGTATCCATAGCCAGATTAGTACTGACAAATGAAGACCTTATCTTTTAACTTATGCATAACTTTCATTCCTGCCCCTATAACCAGCTGTTGGCTGTGGAAAGAACTTAATATCTGCAGCATGTATCATCTTGATTATGATTTTTTTCTCTACTGAAGCCACCTTTTGGGGAGCATTTATACAGGCCACAAGTGTCTTTGCACTTTTTTTTTCACATAGGTATATCTGTCCATATTTCTCTTTTATAGTTATTTTTATCAACAGTTTTCTCCTTGTACATCTTCCAAGGATCTGATCATCTAGACAAACCATTGGTTGCAGCCCATAATTTAGTAAACAATCACATAGATGGCTATTTCACTCTCAAGTAAATTCTAAAGCCACATAGTTGTCTGGCTCACTGCCCAATGAAAATATTTCCTCTCACCAGTGTTTTCCAGTGTTGCCTTAGAAAGGGACAATAATGTATCAGCTACTCATTTCTTAATGGTAGTGCTTACATAGCATGCAAGACCCTAGTCTATTCTTTTCCAGTCTTCTAGCCTTAAGTACATGAGAGCAGACAGTGTAGCAGAAGAGAGAATCATAGGTATTTGAGAAAATCTGTATTACTTTTTTCCATGACAATTATTTGTTCATGGCATGCTTGGGTCCAAATATTTGACTATGAGAACTGCACAGAATGCCTGTTCACCAGCATCACCAGCAAGGTCTTGCTAAGCATTTTCTTCCTGAAGAATCATTTTTGTTTCTATGGACAATGAAGGATGATTTAGCACAATTAAAATGAGGAAATGCAAACTTCTGGGGTGGGAATGCATCTTCAACTAGGGTTGGAGACTGCTTCTACAGGCAACTTAAGCCCTAGGATCTAACAATACAATGTGTGAATCTCATCAAGTTGCTTCCACATATTTCTGTTCAAGTTATCAGGCCTAGACTTTTATAACCATTTTGAAACTTATTTGCAAATATTTGTCAAGGTGAAAATTCAAAATATATTTCAGGTCAGCCTGATGACATTTAGTTTTATGTAATAATCCCTGTGGCTGCAAAACAGGTTTCTATTCAAGGATAGACTTCGAAGACTTTTGATTATTTATGCATATCAGGAACTGTGAAATCTCTTCCCTGAGTTTATTTTTCACTTTGGTACTTTTTCCAGAGATGCTAGAAACAAGCTGTCTACATCATATTAATCCTTAGCTTTCCAGAAATGTTTAGAAGTATTACAGAGTCACAGAACTACTTGCCCCTCAAAACTACCAGCCTAATTGAATTTGTTTTGTAATATTTTTAAAGCACTTCACAGTGCAGATGGGATTGGAGAATATCCTACTGAATGAGGTATCACAAACCCAAAAAGATAAGCAAGGGATGTTCTCACTCATTAGAGGACTTTAAAAAAAAAAAGAAAAAAAATAAAGAATACCAAGCTTAAAACCACTGCCATTGAACAGCTTGGGATCTGAAAATTATATTTAATATAGTCTTCTGTTGTTCATTTGATCTCAACACTATTGATTCTACACAATGGCATTGTTACATATTTGTTTTTTTTCCTTGTCACTCTATTTTATTTATTATTTTTTAGAAAATAAAGTCCTTTTTTCCATGTTAAAAAAAATCTGATGGTATTAATCAACCACTTAATAGCTGCTTCATAATTGTTTATAGAATGGCAGCTAATAAGGACTGGCAAGAGTAGGGGAGGAGTGCTGTGGATAGGTTATTCAATGGGTTCTAAGCTAAATTAAGAAGGCACTAGGAGAGTGCATTGACTTTTTGCTATACAATAGGGGAAGTGGAACTACAGATAAAATAATGGTCTGTACATTTAATTAAGATAAACTAAATTACATTGAAAATTTAGCCATAATATATTAAATATTTGAGTAGATAAAGTATGTATACATATTAAATGTGTTGTGCCATTATTCATAAATATGTACAATTTGAAAACAGTTAAACATAAATTTTCTGTCCTAAATCACTTTACTGGCTTACTCACTTGAATGATACTTGATTGTGTCTACCTTGATAAGCAAATGTCTGCATCCTTTTCCTGATGTCAGATTTTAAAACAGTTCTTTTCCCTGAAACTCCCAGTTACCCAGTAAATGGAAATCACTGCAATCTTTTTCTTTTCTTTTTGTTGGTTCTTTATGTTATTGTAGAAGTAGCATTTTCTTGTTTGAACAAACTGGAGAGATGGAGAGAGTATGAGAATGAGTGTTGTGTGTATATATCCAGGGGAGAGTTAACTCTCTTTGTCAGTCCCCTCTAGACCTATTTTGATGATCCCTTTCATAGGTCGTGACAACAGAGTTGACTTTTGTAACATCTACAACCTACATAAAATCTTAGATTCTGTGTCTTTCTATTATGTTTGTGCAAACATAGACAACTTGATTCTAAATAGTCATATAAAGCAAGATAGGTTGGCTGTTGTGACAATTAAATGATACCAAGCAATTTGGAGAATTCAGCATATGAAACATTAAGTTATTTCTAATAATATTGAAGAAAATTTAAAAAGTTTAATTGTTGGCTTATATATCTATAACATTCAAATACATGTTGAATTTAGTAGGAACATTTTTTGTTTACATTAAAATGACCTCTGCATAATACTCTAAGCAAAACAAATTTCTTGATTATGAAAAAAATGGATATATTCAAAAGTGATAAGTTGATCAGAGCACTTGAATCAAAAGCTTGCTTTGACTGCCTTCTATTCCATGAGGTGAATGTTATGTATTTTACTCACAATTGTAATAAATTGTGTTTTCACTAGTGAATAATAACTAGTTAAATTATTCACTCATACATTGTTTAGGCAGAGTTCCTAGGTGTATTTTAGATAAGAAAATCTGTAAGGATGGATAATATGGAGGGTTAGACAAAATAAATTGCTACAGTAGGACTCACCTGTCAGAGATAAAATGTTTCTGCCTTGAAATATTTGGCATCTGAAAGGCAGTGAAAGTAGACTTTTCTGGTTCTTTCTTTTCTTTTCTCTTGGTTCATTTTACTGTGTATTAAACTTCTAAGACTTCAGTTTTCTAATCACTACTATCCACGTTTGTGAATTAAAAATAATTTATGTGACATTCCTAACAAAGTATTTTTCTTTAAATAATTTGTGCTGAAAATATTATTCTTTATGTCCTGAGATGACAATATAATTATATCAGTTTTCAAATTCATGACCTTTTTTCTTAATGTTTATATATATTAATACAAAATATTTTATGTTTCCTCTTCCTTAACTCTTTGTTGTTCATAAGATGTCAGTTTTAGCATAACATTTCCCATGATGCCTACATTAGTGTAGTAGAGAATAATTTCACAAAAAAATATTTTATTCAGAATTAGAGAAAGATGCTTTTCTTTACTTTAGTAAAATTGAAATGCTTTTCAAAACATACTTCCTTGGCTAGTAGTCATATAAAGTGAAAAACTTCTTCAATAGATTTATAAGTCACATAATCTTATAAACAGAAACATATAAGATTTTTTTATCTCTATGAGTTTTTGTTTTAATTTGATTTCTGGTACTGAAGGTATAATCAAGTCCTTAGTCATGCTAGACCAGCACTGTACCATAGAGCTAAATCATCTGACTTTTCAAATGTTTGATTTTTAAGACAAGGTCTTGATAAGCTGCCAGAGGGACATCAGACTCAGCATGTGATGTGGACTATCCTACACATATGTTCTGCATCTATAGCATTGAAACTACAGTCATGCATGCTTACACTACAATTTAATTTTAAATAAGATCATCATCAAATTCATAGCTTTATATGGTACTACTTCTCAATAACTATATTACCAGAGGTAATTCTATCAAAGAGTTCAATGTCTGCACCAAATCTTTCTAATGATTAATAAGTAGAATAGATCTTTACAAGTTTTGGTTACTCTATAAAAATTTTAATGATAGTTAAGTGTATATTGGATACAAAGCATTACCAAACATTATTCAATTTAATTTCTATTGTTTATTTCTTTTAAACAAGATATTTATTCTTTAACCACTTATTTTCTGTTAATAGTTTCATATATATGTGCAATGAATTGTGGTATTATTCTCTCTCTGCACTACTCTCTGGAAGTCCCATGCTTTCTTTGTGAACTATTTTTCCTTCTGACTTTTCTTCCAGTAGCCATTAACAATAATTAGCTCCCTATGGGGAGAGTGAGCCTTATAAATGTTTCTACTTTGATGTTATTCCATGAAATGTCATATATATATATATATATATCTTCCTCAAGTATGACGATTCTATCTATAGTTTATGAAAGGTATCAAAGAAGAAAAAAATAGAAGCAAGAAATCATGTTATAACCCAGAAAAATAGGTTGATAATAGGGACTGTGATGAGCAAAGATCATGGCTGTAGGAGTGGAAACAATATATTCAACCAACTGGCGGGGGGTAAGGGTAGGGTCAATCAAGATGTTTCAAAAGAAAATAATTTTACAATGATGCTTATAGATCCTTTTTGTGATATTTTGGTGAAAAAAGTAGATACTTTTACCCTTATCTGAAGAGTCTGCCTGAAGCTAAAGTAAAGAGATTTTTGGGTTAATTCCGTTGGAAGAGGAAATCTCAAAACAGCCTAGTATGGACTCGGTTGTGTGGTCATTAGTGCAACTGTAATGAAGATTTATAATGAAAAGAGTAATCTGAGCATGGTAAATTACAAGAGGTATATTTTGAGGAGAAAAAGAGCACCAGGAAGTTGAATAGAGCTAAATTAGGTATTCAAGGAGGAAAATAGATTAAGAAATGGAATAAAGGGATTAGTGACCTAAGAGAAAGATCCCATGAAGTTAAGTTTTCAATTTGTTGAAAGATAGTTTTAAAAAGCTTATATTCAGATGTGGTGGTACAGGGCTTTAAATCCAGCACTGGGAAGGTAGAGGCTGGTAGATCTCTGAGTCTGAAGCCAGCGTGGTCTATAAAACCAGTTTCATGACAGTTAAGCTTAGGCAGAAAAAGACAGAAAGCTGGTGAATATGCAATGGAATGAGAGGTCATGTTCCAGCCCCAGCAAGCAGTAGTACTTGGTAGCTTTGCCACATGGCTCTTGCTTCAGACTTAAGGATAGAAAAAAGAAGTTATGGAATAAACCTTCTGAGGACAGGAATGAGTTGGGGTGTCCATGAATGGAAGACTAATAGAAAGGGTATGGAATGAAGCTGAGAAGTTGAAACCTAGGTTGCCTTAGAGAACTCAAGATTTTAGACATTCAGAATTTTAGGGTTACCTGCTGAGGAGAGCTGCTAACCGGGAATGGAACCAGCCCATGTAAAAGAAGTACATTTCAGTCAACAAAGCAGAACAGCATTGGAGATCTGAAGAGTATTTTAACATTAGATTAGAGTTTGCCCAACTGCTCTTGCTTTTGTCCATTGTTTCCTTGCTATGCTCCTTTCCAGGAATTTTTAATTGGTATTACACATTATTCCATTATATGTTGGAGGTATGTGATTTGCTTTTTGATTTAGATTTCACAGGGAGATTAGAGTTAAGAGATTGGCATTTGTCTCAGAAGAAACTTTGGACTTTGAAACAAGTTTGAGTCTGTTTTAGACTATGGGGACTTTTAAAGTTGGACTGAACGCATACTCTGGATTATGATTTAGTTATAAGTCTTTGGGGGCCAGGGAGTTGGATGTGGTGGTTTGAAAGAAAATGGCACCAAAAGGGAGTGGCACTATTAGGAAGTATGGCAATGCTAGAGGAATTGTGTCACTGTCATGGTGGACTTTGATATGTCTTTTGCTCAAACTTTCTTAAGTGTGACTATTATTCAACTTCCTTCTACCTTTATGATGTAGGATTCTCAGCTCCTGTACCATGTCTGCCTGCATGCCACCATGCCTCCCCATGATAATAATGAAACCCTAAGACCACACACGCGCGCACACACACACACACACACACACACACACACACACACACACACACACACGTGTTGTCTATAGAGAGAGACAGAAAAGAAAGAAAGAGAAGTATAGGAGGAAGACAACCAGCTAGCCTGATAAGATTGCAGTTACTCTATTTCCAGTAATGTGCATAGGTATGCACACTAGCCACTTCTTATTGAGCCAAGTTGGAGTCTGTCATTGCACCTCCAATGATTATCATCAAAATGCTGGAAGTCAAGGAGAAAGAGACAACACAGATAGAGGAGTCTCCATCTCCCATTGGGAAATCAGAAGGTGGTGTATAGGTTTATATCATATCTAGAATAAAGGAATCTGCTGTGTATGTCTCACCATACTTCCAGTGGGAGTGTCATTGACTCAGTGCCTATTTATCACCTCCCCCAAAAGATGCACAGATAAAACCACCTTTATTGGAGAAGATAGAAAAATAGATGATAGATGATAAATAAATGATCGATCGATAGATAGATACATAAATAGATAGATAGATAGATAGATAGATAGATAGATAGATAGATGATAGATAGATAAGTGAATTTTCATGTCTGTAGTTTAACTTGAGTTGCATTCTGTGGTTAGAAAACATTCTTCTCAGAAACATAAGTTATCAAATATAACCTCAAGATCACCCTCTAGGACTGTTTATCAGTTTAGTTGCAGGAACCATGCTCTAAGTAATACAAGTCACTGCCATAACTCTTGACTTCCCACAATAAGAACTAGCTATGAAGCTCTTATTGATTAAGACAGTGCACACTTTGTCATCACACACAACTATGATGAATGAAATGAAACTACTGTTGAGGCTTTTCTCTTCTTCTCTAGCTTTCCTCTTACTGAGGGTGGGTTATGTGGACTTCTCGGGGAGAAACCTCATGTCTGGCATGACAAGATATACATTTTCAATGCAATAGTGACATAAGTATATTCAGTCAACAGTTTTTAGTTGGCAATATAACCCATCCCATTGAAGGAAACCCAGGCTTGTCTTAACTGACAAAGTATAAAACTGCCACCTAATATTTCTACATATAGATTAGTGAATTTCTCACCCATAACAACAGAAAATATTTTTTTCAGTAGGTGTTGGTAAATAGAGTAAGAGATAATTATACATTCATATATTTAGAGATTAAAGATTCTACTCTGTGAGACAAAAGCTGCAGTGACTCACTAATAGCTTATCTTATATAATTATTCATGTGTGAAAGTTGTTCCAATATTGCAAATTATGTTGAAAGTTGCATTTGATCATGTTCCAGTTTACCTAGAAATATTGCTGTGTGACTAACTTAGTTCTTTTAAATAACTTTGAACATGAATATAACCTTTCATTGCCTCTAAGGAAACCTCTACAACTTTCTACTTTTCTTTCCAGAATTAGAGAGAAATGTAAAATATTATATTAAATATTGATAATCATTTATTATGATTGTGCATAACTCTCAGTAATGTTTTATGTTATTATATAAGACACCATTATAAGCTTATATAAAAAGATATCTGTCAAGGATTCATAATATAATTTGAAAATCAAATAACCTTCTGTCATTTTACTCATGGGTACATTAGTCTCATTCTCAGAAATGAATCTTTAAAAGAAACATATGCTCAATATTTTTTCTAGTAAGGAATGACAGTTAAATGTCTAAAAGAGGGAAGAGTAGATCAAAGTGGGGAGAAATAGAAATAGATGTACTCAGTTGTTAAATAAGAGGCTCAGTCAGGAAACTTACTTGAAAAGCTCTCAAGGATAGAAAGTCTAAAGCAGAGTTAATTAAAATGAATGTAAGCATGGCTGCCTAATTGTGACCATTTTACTCTCGCACCTACTTGATCTCACTTTAATCCTCACAGTCTAAATATAAAATAATGGTCAGCCTTAGCAATTACTTTCCTAAAGCTAATCCATCAATGACATTTAAAAAAAATACAGAGGATCAGGAGGGGATTTTGTTTTCGTAAAATAAAGATTGCTTCCTTACTGTTTAACCTTAAGCATAAATTGGACATTGAACAAACTTGTTTTCTAGGAGGGAGATGAGTTTTCATATTTCTACAGTTACCTAGGATACCAGGCTCCTGGTACATTGAGACACCTGCATAATTGTTCTAAGGACATTATTCCAGGTCACTCATGAGGCAGATAAAGCAAAATCATTTAGCCAAGTAATAATCAAATAAAATAAAGTTTGCAGAATTATGCTTTGATTTCCTTTTTAATCTCAAGTTACTGAGAAATAGAAACACTGTGTTTCTCCAGTGTTAACATTCTAAGTTAAACAGCTGTTAGTTAAAGCAATATTTGTTACTTGTAGTTTTCTGTGGTGGAATGTTCTCTGTACTATATAACATGCAAGACACCGTAAAAGTGGGTAAAAAATCAGAGGCAGCCAGGTAGGAAGAAGGGGTGGAGTTTACTAATCGCCATCTGTCCCCCCCCAAAAAAAAACATATAAAAATCCAAATAAGCCACGGGCTACAAACCACATAATAAATAAATTCATAAAAATAAATTAATTTAAAAAAATAAAACAAACTAATAATATACTTAAGATATGGGCCAAACAATATAAAATATATAAACATATAATTCATTTCTTTTAAAAGACAAAAGCTACAAACACACAAACCAAGCTCCACACCGCCAACACCACACGCGTGCCAAGTCACAAATCTCCAAACCCAAACAAGCCAAAAAAAACATACTACAACAGTTTTCAATTTAACTCTATAAATAAACACTTACAAATAATACTTTTGTTGCTGACATGTTGATGTTGATTATGATGAGGACAAAAAAACTATTTGTTGCATCTTGTATTTTGAAGTCAACTGTAATTTCTAAAATTCAGTTTTCAATGTGCTTAGGATACAAATATAAACAAAAAAGTTTAAAAATGTATTAAAATGTTAGTGGAAAAAAATTAAAATTTTCATATCATAAATTGACATTGTACAAAAACACTCTGCACTTTCTTCTTTATATTATGTTCTTGTTTCTCAGTCCTTACTGCCTATAATTTATCTACATAGTGATTGTGAATTACATCTACCTTACATGTTGACATTTCAGAAATTCCACTAATATGTCAAATCCATTTTATAAGCAAGTCTTTTCTTTAACAAATCCAATAATCTCTCAATACATGTCAAAATTTCTTATCTCCTAGAATGAATTTATGTAGCTATAAAAATAAATTTTGAATATTAATGTAGGCCAAAATACTACTCAAAAATCTTCAGTGTGTTTCGTTAACTTGAAAGAAACTCAGACTTCTTTTATTGACAAGGAGTATCCTATCCAGTCTTCCTTTGGCTCTTCCTCTAGATGAAATTTTTCCTGCAGTCTCTCTCTCTCCCTCATCCACCAGCCTCCCTGACTGATAGGTTGTACATAGTAAAATTTCATCAGCAAACTAGATTTAACAGTCACATAGCTATCATTACAATTTCTTCCAGGTATTTCACAGCTGGGTTTCAATTAGTTTTATGATTTTTTATTAAAACATATCCCTGAACTCTATTATAAATCAGCTCACACTGTCTTGTATTTTAGTTTCTATGAATGAAAAATTAGTGCCTAGATTATCTAACTGTAGTACTGCAAAAAATTTCTTCCAAATTAGGAGTTCCATCCCAAAGGGTGACTAGAGGATGCTTTAAGTTAATATGATTACTGGAATGGAACAGGTCTGTGCAGTCTGTTTGACCTGCTGGTGGCTTATGTTGCTAACAGGTTTATGCCACAAAAGTCTTTTCCTGATAATAGTTTGTATCTGTATCTTAGTTACATTTACATTTCTGTAATGAAATACCATAGGCACTGCAACTTATAAGAGAAAATAATTATTGGGATTCATGGTTCTCAAGGTTTAGGTATTATGACCATCATAGTAGAGAACATGGCAGCTGGTAGGTACACATGATGCTGGAGAAGATTAACTGAGAACTTACATCCTGATCCTCAGGCATGAGGCACCAAAACCTAACTGCAAAATGTCAAATTCCATCCCAATAATACACCTCCTCCAATAATGCCATAACTCATAGTTATTCCTTACCACTTCACCAGCTAGGGACCAAGAATTAAAATATACAAGTCTATTGGGGCATTTTAAATGAAATCCCCATAGTTTGATTTATCAAATCACATTACTCATAAGCAAAATATCTTCTTTTTATCTTTTTGCTTATGGCTAGTGGTACAGTGTTATAATCCAGTCAGAAAACTGAGGGACAATAGCTAATCAGAAAAATGAGGGGCAAAGGAAATATTATATTTTATATTTAAAGCAAATATTTCACATTCCAACTCAAGGAAATCATGATGATATATTTAAATAGCAGGTGTAAATGATCAAAAGCCATCTAAAAACTGCTTCAGCTTTGCATTTTTTCTTTTAAAATTTACTTCTATAAGTTTTCATTTTAAATATTTATCTACTCATCATAAGTTGCTACTTAGACATGTAAATGATAGCTTAGAATAAAACGTCAATCAGACTTTTGTTGAAAACAAATATTTTGATATTTGTGCTTTTGTTTTAAGTTTATATGAATGAACAAATTTGGTTCTCATATCAGTAAGTATTTGTGGATACAAAGCAAATGTGTTTTATTAAAAATAACATACAAAATGACAGGCAGATATTTTTGTAGCTTAACATTAACAGAGTATTCTAATTTGTAAAATTGTTAGAAATAATAAGTAAAACAATTATTTTCATTTATCAAATCATTTACCTTCTTTAATTTTGAGGGCAATACATTTTGTTACATTTACCCAGTATTTATTCTCTACATTTATGCTCTTGAGGTATGAAGGCTCTGTAGGTCTTTTGTTCATTCACAAGTAGTGGATGTTAAACACATAACTCTCTCTTGATTAATGTGATTTGTGTCTGCTTTTGTTAAATTCTTTCAGGTGTGACCTTCTCCTGTGATACAGGACAAGTGATCACTTGGGACAGAGGGTTTACACATTTCATTGTTAGGCTAATCTTTAACAAATAGGCTTTAGTGGGCAGCAGATTCATGTTATATAACAGGTCAGAAATGGGGAAACTTCTTAGAACTGGGCTTTATCAAGGAGCTTGGGAAAGATTTCAGGAGCATTTATGTGTTCTAGTTTGCAAGTGTATCATTTTCTGAACTGATAGATGTTTTTGAGAAAGACGTGGTAAGCTATGACTGTTTCACCAAATGGAATTTATACTAAGTAGCCAAACAGTTCTGCAACTTAAAAGTGGACCTGAACTGGATAGAGACTGAATGCAGTATCATGGCATTTGTGGGGCAGCTGTAGTGAGTTCCTGATAATGTATCATTGAATCATCTTGATCATATTGAATAATTGTAAATGTGTAGCTATATACTTTGCCATATCTTCACATATGAATGAAAGTACATTACCCCATCATGGTCTATATTATGGTAAACATTTCTTGGTTTGTATCTTTTTTACTTTCTGAAGAGAGTAAACTTAGCTCAATAAACCCCATTCCATATTCCAGTAGCTATTTTATGAAAGAGGTAAAATAAAGTTGAGTTTCCGGCACTGGGCCTACCTAGTTCTACGAGAAGAATAGACATGCCTGACAAGTCCTGGGTAAAGAATTTGTCTTATGCCTGACTAGTTCTGGGAGAAGACTAGACATAGCAGGGGCACTGCCCAGTTTTGGGAGAAGAATAAGCCAAAAATTAGACAAGAACATGTTTGGTAGTCAAACCACAAAATGTTCTAACCTGGAGATAGCTAATCAAAAACCAGCTACCCAGGACCCCAGGTGGGGTCCAAGAATATCCTGGTGGTGAAAGTCCCTGAGCACGAGCCAATCAGTAGCACAATTGCACCATATGCTTGCACCATGTCTCCAAGCAAATGACTTCCTTGTAGTGTTTGCCTATAGAAGATAATGTAACTTAGGAATAAGCAGCTTCTCCTTGCTCTGTACCACAGAAACTTGGAGTAAGTGCTCTGCCTGCCTTGTATTGTGCTGCCAATAAACCTTGCTGTTGCATTCCAGACATCCCTGTCTCTGGTGGTATCTCTGAAGGTTGAGCTTTGGTCATAACACTTTCCTCTTGTTTACTTTGTCTAATAAAAAAATTACTATACTTTGTTTCAACATTCAGTAACTATACAGTGACCTTTATTCTTCTTAGACATCTTTAAACCTCAATTCTGTTTCTATGGAGCAATCTAGTACAACAGTTTCATATCCCACCAGACCTATTTTACAAAGTATAAAGGAAAAACCACTGCTCAGTTTCCCAAAGTAAATCTATGCCTTTTTAAAAGAAAAAAAAATAAAATGTCTTTTAGGCTTCCTTTAGAATATACTTTGTGCTTTCTAGCCTAAAGCTATGTATTTTACCTATAAGAAAACATTATCATATATATTAAACATGGGGTACCATTATCCCATCTATCTTCTTACCTCAGGCATGAGATTCTCATTTTCATTGGTCAATAAATAATCTTTCTCTTAATGCCATTCTTAGTTATTGTTGTTTCTGCCCTTACCTTTCATCAACATTTACCTCTCTCTGTTACACTGGATTATCTCAAACTCTTTCTCAAGGGGTCCTCAAACTAACACCAAACCATTTATCTGTCAGCTAAGATGTGGAAATAGGAATGTGACCAATTACAAAACCACATGTGTATATCTGAAGTGGAAGTAGATCTTCAGAATTACATTGCATTGATCAGAACAGTAGAAGGGAAAATTACAAGAAAATTTGTTGTTTATTAACAGAAAGTATTCATTATATTAGTAACATATTTGTAAGAGAAGAGTAACTCAGGCTGCTGCTTTTGTTTGAAGGAAAATTTTTATGGAGGAGGAAATTCAATTGTGACACATCAAGGAGCAAAATTTTCAATTTATATGTATATATATAAAACACAACTCAGATGATATATATATATATATATATAATTTTACTTTAAGATTTCCCCATGCTCAAATTTGTGGATTTCATTATCTAAATATTTTTATGCACACATAGTGTTAAGGATTTCCCTGGTAATTTTTATATAGTTTATTAGATAATTTATGGTTTTAAAGACAGACATTTTCATATGAGGAGATACTACCATGACCATATTAAGAAGTCTAATTTCCTTCATTTTAACTCCAACAGGTATGAGTCCTATTTTTCCATGAAAAGAAGAGTGAGGTTTTAAATTGGTCAAAAAGATGGAAGCAGATTTTAAAAGAAAAAAGAAGAAACTGAATTCTATTTTACAATCTGCTTTGTGCTTTCGATCATTTTCACACTTAGCAACTCATTATAATTCTCACTAATGTATTTTAAAATATAGTATTTAAGCCATATTGGAACCTTGGGACCTTCTGTCCTAGCTGGGGAGGAGATAAAGAGATGTGGGGGAGAGAGAATGACTGGAATGTGTGGGAGAGAGAAGGGAGCTTGAACAAGGATATACATGGATAAAAATATGACTTCATTCATAATTTTTAAAAAATATAGTAAAAAGGTATCTCATGATTAACCAATTAAATTTGAGTCTCTGGTAATGCTTTCAAGATACACCTAAGTGTTAGAAGCATTTTAAGTAATTATGTACTTCATTCAGTATTGCACACGGTTCTGAGTTTATGGTTTAAGTAACTGTTGGAGCTGTGGACAGCCAAGGGCTTGGGTGCCCTTATGTATGTCTTCTTCATGACATACATAGATGAATAGGAATAGAGATTTAGTTAAAGGTACTTTTAGAGGCAGAAACAGAGCCATTGTTTGGGTGAATAGAATTGCCTCCAAGGTATGACCTGAGAGGCTTAGGCCCCCAGTAATTTAAAGCACAGCCACTGTGACTATGACAAAGCTAAAACCCCAGCACATATCCTTTAAAACACTTAAGTAAGACTCCATAAGAATTGCCAATACTGGGAATAAACAATGAGTAAGGGGGTAAGCGATTGAAACAAATTTTTCACAAAGGGATGAAAAAATTGAATAAAAAAGGGACTTCCCCTATAATCAAATGAATAACCACCCCAAGTGTCACCACAGAACTTACATCCAACAATGAATAGAAATAGAGGCAGGGATACATGGCTGAGCTCTGAGGTGAGTCCCTGGTCCAGCTGACAGAGGGGAAGGAAACTCTGTATGAGCAAGAGGATACTAACTATGAGGAAAATTCTCACAGTGATGGCTGGCTGGAGCTCTGGGGAGCTCATTGAATCAAGAAGATCCACCTGGGAACCATCAGGAAAAGGAACTAGGCCCTCCAAAGATAGCCTGC
Source organism: Sigmodon hispidus (assembly GCA_004025045.1). Lineage (NCBI taxonomy): Eukaryota > Metazoa > Chordata > Mammalia > Rodentia > Cricetidae > Sigmodon > Sigmodon hispidus. The sequence goes on from PVIH01004465.1 coordinate 128,321, forward strand.
TGTCCACTGGTATGAACAATATGTGGAGCCTCAAGGGGAGGGTTCAGACTGTGTTTCTATGCATGGACTGGCAACTTGGAGCCCATTCCCTCCAGAGGAATATCTAACTCAGTCTTGACATTAGGATGAGGAAATTGAACTTGCCTGAAGTGGATGCTGAGCTAATCTACCTTGGGATCTCTTGCCCTTTGTGGGAAGGGGTGGGGGGAATGGGGAGGAATGAGGCTTAAAAGGCTGACCAGGAGGGATTGGGAGGGGGAAGGAAGTTGGAATCAAGGGATACACAGAAAAAACAATGAGACTTTATTTAATAAAAATAAATAAATAAAAGCAAAAAGATAAAATAAATAAAGAATATTACATTTTTTTTATCCGCATAGCTTTTGGAGCTTGGTATTTTAAATCACATAGTTCAGAAGAAACCCTGTCTATTGCAGGGGCATAGATCCTGTTTAGCTAGCCCTTCATCTGAGTGGCTTATGGACTTGGGTAGAGCTGTTTCTTCTTTGGTGAGAAAAAGCCAGACACTATACACTTTATTGAAACATTAAAATAGAAGTTCCTTGTGTTATTTTGATCAAGAGAAAAGCACAAGCCTTTATAATGATTTTTGATGTTTCTTGGGAAGAGTGTGGCCTCCACAGTGGCATCATAGGTATGTTTTAAGCTAAGCAGAGGAAAGCTCATGTCTATTTACATCTTTCCCCAAAATACTACCATATTTCTCCTCCTCAGCAAGCTCTTTTAAAATATTTTAGAATATTACATTTTATTAACTATATATATGTATAAACATGGATACAATACAACTATTAGTTGTGGCTTAGAATATTAAAAGTCTGATGTTGGATAGAAAAAGAAACAATTTCTAGTGGGATGCAAAAATTCTTAGTATCACTTAGAGAAACAAACTGGCAGTTTTTATAAGCCTGTCTGTCACATCCATGTGACTAACTATTCCGTCCCAAGACATTTACTCAAGAGGTATGAAAACCAGATACATCATTGGAATATTTTTGAATTATATGTAAATACATTCAAACGTCATTTACTGAGAATACAGAACTATTTGTGGAAAATTCTGTCTTGAATGAATAGTGACACTGAGATTTTTAAGTTTTATCATAACAGAATTTAAATTCTTGAGTTGTAGGTTCTGGACATATTGTATACATGTGCTCATCTAGATAAGCTAAAACCACAGATAGGGTCTTCTTTCTTGCTATATCTCTTTTCCTGTCTAAGATGATGAAGTTCTCTTATATGATGCTAACAGGAAATACCAAAGGTTCCTGAAAATAGTACTTTCAAGTCCTATTAAGAGTTCATTTTTTTTTACAGCTTTCGTTAATCAATTCCAGTAATCTACAAATTCCTCTGATTTGAAACATAGAACCCATTAGATATTTGGATATGAAGTCATCTTCAGAGTCATGGCAGTGTTACATTTATTACAAGGGGAAGAATCAATAATATACCACAATTTATTTAAATGTTATAAAGAAAATAAATTTTATCTGGGTCACTGATTGACTAAATCATCATGGCTATTGAGGAACTGCAATGTAGCCCAGGTTGGCCTCTACAGGGACAATCTTGTTGTGTCCAACTGCCAAGTACTGAAATTGCAGCCATGCATCTACATGACCAGACATATTACATGGTCATAGCTCATTTGAATGCTTGCTTACCATTTTAAGATTTTTCATTACCATTCTTAGTTAGGAAGCAAAGTTAAAGTGTGTTAACATTAGGACATTGAGAAATGGGGGATATATGTATGAGAAGGGAGGTAGTTCTTCCTGCAGGGGTGAGCTTGTTAAGCGAGTTCTCTCAATTTCTTTTACTATCCAAGACAAAAATATCATTTATTTCTTAAACTTTAAAATTCTCAGAACATAATATTTTAGAGTACTCCATCATTTGATCATCTGTTAACACACTGTTAAAATTAAAGTATTTGTAAATTATTTTTTTGCTATTGAGAATTTTTGTTTCTTCTCTGTGTTGGGACAAATAAAAATAAAATAAAATAGAAAAAATATCTTCATTTAGGGAGCAGTATGTTTCTGATCAATACCACATTCAATATGCCATAAAAGAAACTTTAATCCAGCAGTTCATAAAGAGTCACAAAGAAACAATATCTAATGTTGATGAATAGGTTTAGAGAATTTGCAATAGGTTTTCTAATTTTACTCAAAATGACAATTTTCAGATAGTACATGTTGGTCATTTTATTGCAACTTAATTGATCAAATTATTATAGATTATTGTTAAAGAGCATAGATTATTTCACAATAAACATATTGGCCAAGGACTCAACAATAGGCTATGCAAAAATATTATTTCTACACATATGTATTAAACTATCGAAGTTTCAAACAATGACTATAACATCATGAAAACTAGAGTTTTATGTTTTAAATTTTAACTAAAATCATGATATATAACCACACTAAGATGATGTGCTTTAAAAAGAAATAACATTTCACTGTTGGACTGACTCCTTGGATCCCACTACCCCTAGAGGAACATCTGACTCAGTCTTGAGGTTGGGGGGAGAAAACTGGATCTTCCAGGAGTGGAGGCTGAACTAAGCAATATTGGGACAGTGGGACCTTGGGACTGCCTGCCGCCTGCCCGGGATGGGGAGTTGTGGAGAAGAGAGAATGACCTGATGTGGTGGGAGGGGGAATGGACCTTGAATAAGGATATACAAGGATAGAAAGTGTTACTTCTTTGTTGATAATAATAAAATAAAATAAAAACTTTTAAAAAGCATTTATTGAAAGGGATGGCATTTTATTCAAGCATGGTATGTCCTTGAATCACATTTACCTCTTTGGTGCCCACTCTTCCTCCAGGCTGTCTCTATCTTCTTTTCAAATCCTCTCCCCTCTATACTTCTGCCATATGTTGTAGCAGGAAATCAGGAACTATACATGTAAAGGATCGCGTCAGAGGACTGGAGACGAGCGGGGCATGGTTAACTGGAAAGGATTTCGGAAGTAGACCTCCGAGGGAGAGGACCAGGACAGGAAGCCGGCATTCTTTCATGAGAGTTCCCGACGTATGGCATGGGGATGAGGAGTTTTTCTTAGAAACGCTCAGGCACGCTGCAACCTTATCCCTTCATTTTCTCTTAAAACCTTCTCTGTTTTGTAAGTGATTTTCACAAAATAAACCCCATTTAAAACATATCTCACGGTGGGTTTTTACCGCGATAATATGTCTCCATAGATTTGTGTCTTAATGATATATCTATGTCTGGAGAAAATCAAGGCTACACCTACAAGATGAAATATTTGAGTTTATATTACTCATTTATCATTGGTATCTCAACTTTATTTTTCTGACAGTTAGATAGTTTTATTGGCTATAATTTAATTTTGCATATATACCATATGCTCTTTGTTCATTAAGCTAAATATCAGGCTCAGGTCCGTATCTTTGCTATTATAGCAAATGACACATTATATATAAATGTGTCTGTATCTGAAGCTTGCTTACTTAGATTTCTTGGCATCATTTCCAGGTGAAGTACACTTGGAAGCATATGCTAATTTTGTTATCTTAGTAATCTTCACAATGACCATTGGTGTCTGCCCCATGCTACATTCACATAAAATAATGTATGTTACTCCTTTACCACATCCTTGACAGAATTTAGTGTTATTTAGTTCCCTAAAAAATGTCTTTTTGACTAAGGGTACATGGAATCTTGTAGTCAGAAGTTTCTATGTCCTGCCTGACTGGTCCTGCAGTCTTTTAGTCATATAATCACACAAAGGCCTCGGGAATTGTCAGCCCTTGTGAACACTTTTTCCATTTACTTATAATTTTATCTTAAAATACATATAAAAATTTTGGCCTATGGCTTAGGCTTATTACTTGCTAACTCTTACTCTAAAACAAACCCATGATTCTTATCTACATTTAGCCATGTTGATTAGTACCTTTTTCTCAGTCCAGCATTCTTCTCTTGCTTCCCCTACATCTGCTCCTCTCTCACTCTGCTCTTCTTATTCCCAGAATTCACTTAGTCTCATTTTCCTGGCTCTACTCCTTGTGTAGATTCTGGACAATTTTATTAAACCAATCTTTACAGTGACACATATTTACATTGTACAACAACATAGTTCCACAGCAGAACCTTAATGAAGTTTTCATTTAAATTGAAATCTTCATTATTTTTCACTCATTCATTTCATTATTTATTGATTAGTTTACTAAATATTTGGACTTACATTTTTATAAATTTATATTTATGGACGTTGTTCTATCAGATTTATAGCAGGTAAATATGTTTTTCATCATGTTGCATGCTAATTTCTCAGTTGCTATTTAGAAGATTGTTAACTTAATAAGTCTTACCAATACTTGATATGATTACATGAGCTGTTGGAGTAAATTTTTAGTCTAAAATTCTCAGGTTTCATGAAGACTTTTCTCCCTTTATTCATAATTTTATCTTGAAATACATTAAAAATATTATAATGACCCTTGAAACCTTAGTTATATATATTAACATTATGGCCCTAGAAGTGCAAGAAGAAAAACAAATAGAATAAATATTATGTTTCTATAAGGAAAAAATAAAATGTACATTATAAAAATATTGTAATCTTATATATAGAAAATTTAAAATTTTTTGCCAAGAAACCCTGGAGATTAAAAAGTATTAACCTGTTTCCTTATTACAGAGGAAAAGAAAATGATAACAACTTAATTTTGTTTTTAAGTATCAAAAAGATACAATTAAAATAAAATGTTCAAAAATATGTTATTATTTTGGATATAATGTAAGTATCTTTTAACATTTTATTTTTATTTGTATAAATGTTTTTGACATCTTATTTGTGCTTTTGTGTCACTTGTATACCTGGTGCTCACAGAGGTCAAAGGAGAGTATTAAATCCTATGGAGCTATAGTTACAGACAGTATGGGCTTTCTGCTGCTCCTGATTTTGAACCCAGGTCCTCTAGAAGATTAGCGAGAACTTTTAGCTACTGGAACATATCTCCAGGCTGATAAATAGTAAAGCATTTTGAACGGATGTCTTTTGAAGTTATATAAATGATATTTCTACCATAAAGAGTAACTATTCCTATGTAAATTATATAAAATAAAAATATATTGTTTATGGTCTGAAAAGTATCTTTTTATTGTTATTTTTCTAAATCATTTTATATTTGCAGTTAGAATTAGTTTTCTAAAATTAATATCATTATTATACATTTTTGTAATCTGTAATGTATATCTAATAGTCAAGAAAAAGTCATTAGAAAATAATCATAGGCTTTTTACACTTCTATGCCCTAAAATTGGCTTTTTAGATATAATTCTGCTGCTTCTGTCCTATCAAAGCAAATACAAACATACAGACCAATGAGACATAAATGAAGATTCACAAAAAGCCCTTAATCAGTAGAGAGATTTTATACAGAAGCACATATACTTTATGATTTAAAATACACTTTATGATATTCAACTTGAATTAAAGGCAAAAATGGACAATAACAATAGTTAGAAATGTAAGAGAAACAATAAAGAAATAAATGAAGCCATCAAGTTGGTAACATTTTGTGAATTAGAACATAATTAGGCAATCCTATAACCAAGCAAAAGAGATGCACTGTTAATATAGAAATTTGAAAATGTCACTGTAAGAGAGGCCACTATCAACAAAAAAAGTAAGCAGACATCTACAAGACTATAAAGTCTCTATGCCAAAACATACCAAATTTTATTTTTTACCTAATTCATGTTTTGAAAATCTAAAAAAGAGAATAACTACAAGTATGCTGATGTAAACAGGAAAATAGAAAATGAAGCATTAATCTATTTATCTTAACAATAAAAACCTGCAGTAGATACCAGGGTAAATGCTGAAAGATAAAAGAAAAGATAAAAGACCAGCCACTTGAGACTTCTTACCTCACTGAATCCTCTGACCTAATGGGGGTCCGACTTCTTGTCTCCAGCCCCCTTACATTTCTGTCTACACCTCCTGAGTGTTGGGAATAAAGGCATGAGTCTTTACTGCCTTTATGGAACTAGGGACTGTCTTAACCCTCTGATCTCCAGGCAATCTTTATTTGCCAGAACACAAACACAATACCATACAACAAAAAGGCACAAGTTAATCATTTTTATCATAGATATTTTCACTGTGATATTTTCACAAGTTTCTTACCATGTAATCAGGTGTGTTTTTAAGTTAATATGTTAGATAATCCAATGAAATTATAATTAAGATTTGTTATAGTGCTATCAGAGAAATTTTGAATTGATGTAATATACTCTGCAGTTTGTTAGCCCACACATATTTGGGAGTTATAATACCAATACTTATTTGAAACTATTACTTACAGATAATTAAGTGACATAGAAATATGTAACTAGATATTTTAACCTAGAGTGCATAAAAAATGTCTATTTAACAAATCAATGTGGAGAGAGTTAAAAACTAAATCTCCTTAAGATCATGTACTGTGCTATTTAATGTATATACTGATGGTAAGTGGATGTTATCAGAAATAGCAACATAATGAATATAATAAACATTTCTTGATGTTCACTACAAGGTTTAATTGGATTAGATAATGAGGACTATAAATCAAATACCTGCAAATTATAAACTGGTAAGTAAAAGTAATACAACCGCAACACTTTAAGGTACCTTGCATTAAAACAAATATTCAATCCAGACAAACCGAGGTAATAGAAAAAATTACAATGTTAATCAACACTACTTATTTGAATCTTTTAAAATTCATTTTTTGGATTTCTTAATAGAGCTTCCTAAGTTTTCTACTTCTTTGATAGTTACACATCAGTGATCAACTGTAGTACTCTCTCCTTTTGTGCCCTATGTTTATCTTTTATTTATGTTTATTCTGTATCTTTTTGCTTCACTTAGACCACTGAAATGAGGACAAGGATAGCGTGGTGAACACATATTATTGTACCAGATACTTTCATGTACCATTTCTTTGAGCAAATCAATCTATGTTCTGTATATCACTTTTATTTTATTCTCCTGTATTAATTATATTGTTACAAGGCTCACAAGCAATCTGAATATTTTGCACTTATAAATAATTTAATCTTTATTATATAAATCAATCAGTCCTTAAACAATTATAAAACTTTGCTTGTTATGTCTCTGTAAAGATTTAACAAATGTAAGTATTTAATATTAATTTTAGTTGGAGATACCATATTAGTGATATTTCAGTCCCTACTCCTTTCAGTGTTTGTGGAAAGGGAATTATTGACAAAATGGTGTCTGTATAACTGCCACTATAATAATAGTTTAAGTTTGAATGCTGATAGCAGTCTCCAGTATGAAAAATGGTTACAATTCCTAGTAGCAGTGGCTAAATTAAATGATCATTTTACTTCATTTAATTACTGCAATGATTATTATTTAATATTGAAAAATATTTCTTTACCTTGGACCAGCACCTTGGAGCCCATTGCCTTCAGAAGAACACCTGACCCATTCTTGATGCTGGGATGAGGAAAGCAGATCTACATGGAGTGGATGATGAACTAAGACACCTTGGGACCTTGGGACCTCCTGCTCTTCTGAGGAGGAGATAAGGAAAAGAGAAGAGTGACTGGGAGGGACGGGAAGGGGGAGTCTGAACAAGGGGATACATGGATTAAAAACTGAGACTTTATTCATAATAGATCAAGCAAAAAGAAAAAGAAAAATGTTTATTTTCAATTTTTAAAAATTAAACAGGGAAAGCAATGTCCCCATACATAGTTCCAAATAAGCATTAATGCTACTTGGATATGGTTATTTCCCATTAGTACTGTATTCTGAAACAGATGATGCCTAAAGGGAAAAAGATTTTTAATAAGGAAGACAGCTGGTGCTAAAATTCAGTCAGATTAGTCAATGTGATCACATGTTACTTCAGTTTTATGAACTTTTAACAAAATCTTGTGCATATAACTCAAGTTTTTTTACCTAGATATTTTTTTAATTTGATAGATTGGATTACATATCTTTATTTTTCCTGAAATTTTACATTGTTCTTTCTGGCAGAAGGAACAAAAAAATTGGGATCAAACAAATCTAAAAGCCAACTCTCACTGAATGTAGTTTTCATAAATATTTCCAAAACGTTTTTATTACTAGATTTAAATTCTGTTTAGTGATATAACATGATTAATCTGCATAGATTTTAAATATGTTTTAACTAGCATTACTCCTTGGATTGTAATAGTCTATCTAAGCACTGTTTCCATTGCATTGTACAAGTTGTGTTAGCATCAACTTTTCAAGAACAGAATGAAATTCACAGTGATTCCTTCAAATTTTCAAGATGATTTCTTAAGTATTTGCTAGGAATTTGATACAAAAACATCATTTTATGGATTTAGTAGAATCTCCATCAAAATGTCCATGTTATTCTTTATAGAAATAGAAAAAATGTTCCCCAAAGATGAAATACATGTGGAACACAAAAAATCCCAATAGCCAAAGTAACTCTAAGCAAAAAAATCAATCAAACAAACAAACAATAAACAATGAAAAACAGTATTGGAAAGATTAACATTACAAGTTTCAAGCTGCATTACAGATAAAGTAATTAAAACAGTGTGGTAGTAGCCCAAAAACAGATCTGTAAATTAATGGAATAAATAGAAGATTCAAATATATGTACACATAACTAGAGCAATATAAGATTTGACAAGGATGTTAGAACTATACACTGGAAAAAAGGGGACAGGATCTTCAACAAATGGTGCTGTTCAAACAGTATATTCCCATGTAAAAGGATTTAAGTAATCCCATACCAATCATAAATGATTGAAAACCTAAATATCAGATTGGTAATGCTGAAACTGTTAGGAAAAATAATGTCCCAAACAAATAAACACAAAACATAGTATTTTATAAGATACAGATGTAGGAAATGACCTTCTGAACTGGATTCTCTTGGTCAAAATTTATGATGAACAATTGACAAATGTGACCTCATCAAGCTAAAATGTTTCTGCACAGCAAAGAAAAGAATCATGTGAGTAAAGTAGAAACAAGATATGAGTCTTTACAAGATATGAGTCTTTACTAACTGTATAATATAAAAATTTTTTACTATTAGACTATATATAAAACTCAAACACCAAAGAATTAGGACAACAGATGACCCAAATAAGGATGAATAGTGGATATGAACAAGAAATTATTTAATGAAAAAAATATGAGTAATAATATCTTTAAAAGTGTTCAGTATCCTCAGAAAATAGGTAAAAAAATTAAAAAAAAAGATTAAATAACAGTAGCTCATTCACTCCTGGTGGTATTAGAACTCTTCCAAGCTTTTGCATCTTCTATGGGTTTTCCCAGCATGGAGAATCAATTTTCAAGAAGCTAAAATCCGAACTGCCATGCAATCCAGTTCTGATACTCCTTGGTCTATGCCCTGAGGACTGGAGAGGTGACTACATGAATACTTGTTCAGCATGTTCTTGGCACTATTCTTACAAAGCTGGGAAACAGAAACTATCTTAATGTCTTGCAAATTAGGAATGGAGAATGAAATCATAGCATAGATACCCAAAGAATTTCATTCAGATATAAAGAAGAATGACATAAAATTTCTAGATAAATGAATCATATAGAGTAAAGAAATCCAGACTCAGAAATACAAAATAATGTGTATGTGTGTGTGGGTGTGTGTTTGGTGTGTGTTTGTATTAGTGATATCCTTCTATGTCTCTTTAGATTTGGATAGTAGTTTTGAATGAAGAAAAGTAGAAATGCTCTATGGTGAGCTCTAGACAGTAATAGTAAAATTAAGAATTCTGAAAGAGAAAATGTGAAACCTAGGTAAGTAAAACTTAAAAAGGGAAACAATACAAAATGGGAGAGAACAGTAATAAATAAAATTGGGATATTTGAAGCAGATAAATAGAAACATTTTATAATCATAATGACACTTATCGTGCATAATCTTTATTAGAGAGAATGTATTATGAAGAGGTATAAGGGGAATACATCAAATTTGCCCATTGTGAGCACTGCCAGCCTTAAGCTGGTAGTCCTAAAATTTATTAGAAAACAGACTGAGCAAGCCATATAGAGAAATCCAGTAAGCAGCACCCCTCGGCATCAGCCCCCACCTCCCTGCTTGAGTTTCTGTGGTGACTCCCTTCAGTGATGAAGTGCAATATAAAAGAATAAGCCAAATGAGTCCTTTCCTCCCAAGTTGTTTTGGTTATCATAGCAATAGAAACCCTAAATAAGACAATGAATAAATATATTAAAACTTAATGTGATGAGGAAATTTGAAATTTCAGGCTCTGTCAGAATGCTTCCTTCTCACTAACCTAAGACCTTAATCTTGAATAATACTCTAACATTTATATACTTACTTAGAATCAGTTCCCATAAAACCTCTTTCAGAAAATAAATTTTAAAACAATAAAACCCTTTTTGACTTCTTTTGAAAGCATGATCCCATTTCCTTTGTGTTACTAAAGCATATTGCTCCTCTGGCATTTTTTTCTTTTTATCACAGTATATTTACATTTATAGTTTATTTTCCTGACAGTAGTAACTGAGATATGTATCTTAGTACAATTTCTGCCCTACAGCAAGCATTTTAACAAATGTTCCTAGAATTAATGAGTTCTATTGTTTGTTACCAGTTGAACTAATAGAAAAATAAAGAAAACAGATGTTGGCCAGAATTCATTCCTTCAATGACTCTGCATTTTGGTGTATAATATATGTATCAATAGATTTAAAATTTTAACAAATTAATCAAGGGCCTTCGCCCTTAAACCAAATCAACTCAGAAGAATGTGGACAATTTCAAAAACAGGGTCTTGGTAGTGAAGTCATACATTTAAAGTACATGAAAAAGCAACATACATAAATGAAATTCAAATGTTACCAGGTTATCACTAAGCAATTATATATTAAATGAAGGTTAAAAAGAACATAGTTACTCAGAGAATAAGAAATAATATCTACTGTGTGGTATAGTCATTGAAAGATTCTGATCTGGCCTTGAAAATAGGCATTTTCCTTAGTCAGAGGGGGAATCTTTAAGGTTATTGTGCTGGTTGAGCTGAGTATCAGAAGAGCTGAAGTTCAAGCAGAAAAGACATCTAGACTCTGGAACTGTCTTCATATAGACAAATAATAAGTGGATAATTAATATTATTTGTTTAGAGCTAAAGTTAGTGTCAGAACTTTAACCTTCTAACAAAATTTTGAATTGGTAAGTTCAAGACTGTGAAAGTGGAGTTTGAATCCAAGCAGTATGTTTAAGCATTATATAAATTTTTAAATACATATTCATGCATATTTATTATGATTTTCTATTTGCTTTCTTCTATTTCTGTTTGTAGTTTCAAAATTGCATTAAAAAAGAAAAGAAGGAATTACAAATTTATAATCTCTTCCTTCAATTAAAATTACATAAGTAAGGAATTTTCTTTCTTTTTTTTTCTTTCTTCTTTTTTTTTCCTTCTTTATTTTGTATTTATCAAAAAAAAACACAGTAAAAAGAATTTAAAATGTGGAAGAGTTAACAATAACTATACAGAACTATACAGAGGATAAGAATGATAAGCATGGCTTATCAAGGGTAGAAATACAAATAAGATTGCTACACCTATATTTTCTTTGTGTTCATCTTTCCCTCTGAATTTT